>ML787592.1:219879-230453 GCA_009831015.1 Picea engelmannii | reverse complement strand
GAATAGTATTATCTGAAAATATATCATAACTCATATCGTTACCCATCAAACAAACTTGGGTCCATTACCCAAACCTGGGGTCTCCAACTTCTCATGGCCATAACTCTCTAACTGTGAGGAATTATGTGACATTCCACATACCAACGGAAATGACACGACGAGAAATATCCATCTAGGATATTTTCCCTGACAAATTCACTTTCCTTCATCTCATTAGTCCATAATTAAGCATGGGTTCTCTTACTCCACAAAGCATCTTCCCGTGAGGGCTTTCACCATAAGGGGACCACTTTGGAGTTCATCCATATTTACTTCTTATCAACCATGAAAAAACAATAATGAGTCATATTTACATCAAACACTATTGGGTCCATTACCCAAACCTTTGTGCTATGGGTCTTTATTCAAGAGTTGACATCAATGACAACCAATATTAATCAACAGTTACAAGTAGTGAAACTTGGAGGAATTGCATAAAACACATTGAAGAATTTTTTTTATCAATTCCAAAGCTTTATACATTACAAGTTCAAAGTTATGATTACTTCAAGTTAGGGTTGTAGACTAATCCAAAACAAGGCATGTGAGACTAAAGAAAAGTTTGATGAAAATGTTAGTCTCTTGTTGTTAAAGTTAAGGAAGGTTTAAAGGAATGTGATCATATACACCAGGTCTATTATAGAGCTACAAATCAGATTTGTATGATGAAATTGATGAGCGTTTTTGGTTGAGGTATAGGTTGAGTACATGGTTGAGACAAGTAGAGTATGATGTTGGTACATATTGATGAGTCATAGTTGATGAGTAGTTGACACATAATTGGTACATACTTGGTACATGGTTGGATGCACTTGTTTATGGTACAGGTTGATTAAAGGTTGTTTGGTATAGGTTGGTGCATGGTTGATGCACTTGGTTATGGTACCGGTTGATTATAGGTTGATGTATGGTTGATGCATGGTTCAGATTTATTGGTACAGGTTTAGATTGATATATCTCACAGTGATAGTGTGACAGTGGTTCCATCATTCTACTTCTACTTCAAGGTGGTAGGACTGGGAAAGGACAGGTGGTTGTAGCCACCTTTCGGTTGTAGCCTCCTTCTGGTTGTATCCAGAGAATTAGGGAGTTGGATCTTCCCTCAGGTTATAGCCTGAGAAACTAGGGGGTTGGAGCCTCCTTCCAGTTGCAGTTGGAAAACAAAGGAAGTTGTTTCTTCCAATGAATGTAATTCTTCAAGACATATAAGAAAAAACATTCTGTGCTTTTCTCCCGATTTGGGTTTCCACGTAAAACACTAGTGTACTATGTATGTGTGTGATTGTTTATTTCTTATTGCTCATTATTGGATAATAATTCTACATTGATATAACATTTGAAGAAAAATGATTATAATTACGCTATTACTGATTCACCCCCCCTCTCAGTAATCCAACAATTGGTATCAAAGAAGGTTCCTTCAGAAATCAGTTTAACCACTGAAAGGTAGATAATGGAGAGTACCAACTCATATAAAAATGGAATACCACAGTTTGATGGACAAAGTATGATTTTTGGAGCATAAGGTTGAAGACATATATACATGCACAGGGATTTCAAGTTTGGCAATCAATTGTAGATGGATACACAACATGAGTAGTTCCACCAACAAATGACAAAGCAGTGAAACTCGGTGAGAATAATTCTAAAGACAAAAATTCACTTTTGAATGGTCTCAGTGATACGGTATTCACCAAAGTTGCACATTGTAAATATACTAAAGAGATTTGGGAAAAGCTTCAAAATATTTATGAAGGAGATTCAAAAGTCAAAGAAGAAAAGATTCAAACTTACAGAGCTCAGTTCGAACAACTAAAAATGAAGGAAGTTGAAGATATCACAACCTACTTCTTACGAGTGGATGAAACAGTGAATGCAATCATAGAATTGGGATAAGAAATTGAAGAATCTATAATTGTTCAAAAGGTACTAAGATCTCTTCCTATGAGATTCAACCCCAAGATATCATCACTAGAATAAAGATCAGATCTAAACTCAATAAACATGGATGAACTACATGGAATCTTCACAACATATGAGATGAGAATTGAACAGGAAAATCCAAATGTAAAAGAAGCATCCTTCAAAGCATCCAAAAGATCAAAGAAAAAGAAAAAGGAACAAGAAGAATATAACATAAACAATGACGTCTCAGAATATGATGAAGAAGTGGCCAGCTTCGTCAAAAGACTGAACAAGGGAACCAATGGTAGGTATAGAGGTAAGCTTCATTTAATTTGTTTTAATTGTGATGGTATTGGTCATTTTGCTAGAAAATGTCCTCATAAGAAAAAAATAAATGATGAAGGTTACTCAAAAGGAAGACAAACATATAAAGGTAAAATAACTACAAAGAAAGTTTTCAAGAAAAGCTTTTGCACCAAAGAAGACATCTCATCATTAGATGAAGATGAAGTCAGTGACAGTGAAACAAGGAGAGTTATATTCATGGCAGTAGAAGACTCTGATAAAGAAGACTCCAAAGAAGAATATGAAGAATAAATTGAAGAGACAGTAGTTGACTTCCGAGAAGAATTAATGAGTGTCATAGAAGTTATCAGAAGAAAAAAGAAGAAAAAGAAGAAACTACAAGTAGAACTAGATAAGAAAAAAGACACTCAAGAACTAGAACAAATGATCACAAAATTGAAGGTTCAAATAGAAGAAGATAAAAGAATTGAATAAGCACTCAAAGAACAACTAGAAGGAAAGGACATGATCATTGGAAACCTGGAAGCAAATATTGTCACGCTAAGAAAGGATTTTCACAAGAAAAATATGTAGAATAGCTCAAAAGTTTTGGATGACATTATCAGCAGTCAGAAATATGATATTGACAAGTCCGTACTTGGATACAATCAGACAGAAAAGGGTTTAAGCTCCAAAATGACAGAGCAAGAAACAAATCCAAAAAGCTATGCAGAAACAATCAAAGGGGATATAAGGATATACAAGGAATATTACAGGCGCGCTCCTCCACCGAGAAGATTTAGATTTCATAATCAACAACAGATAGACAGGCCTCAAGAAGAGGAAGGATTCATAAGAGCACTTTCTTTCAGAAGATCTTCAACTACCAGGTATCAAACTATATTTTTTGTTTTATGTTATGCATGTAATAATTTTGGACATAAAGCTATAAATTGCAGAGCTAACAATAGGAAAAATAACTACTTTGAGATCCATAGACAAAGGGGTTATTCAAGAATACCTAGTGAAACACAGAGACAAATTTACAATAGGTTTGAATCTTTGAGCACTGAAGTGGAATGTTACAAATGTAAAAAATTTGGACACATGGCCAAAAATTGCAGAGTGATAGTGCCTCCTAAAGAACCTCAACAGAGTCACAAACAATAACCTTAGAAAACAACATGGATAAGAAAGCAAGATCAATATAGCATTGAAGAAAGCACAGTCGCTCTACAAGATAAACAAAAGAAACGTGGTATGTATGTTAACATTGGATGTTGAAAACACATGATAGGTGATAGAGACAAGTTTCTTACATTACGAAAGGAAAGAGATGGATCAGTCTCCTTCGAAAATGATGATTTAGCCAAAATCATTGGAAAAGGCACAGTCTGAATTGGGAACAAGAATGAGAAGGCAGAAAATGTTCTACTAGTAGAAGATATGAAACATAATCTTTTAAGTGTGATTCAAGTGTGTGACCAAGGTCATAAAGTTACTTTCGATTCACAAAAGTGTGAGATAAGAAAAGAAGGTTCAGGGAAATTGGTTGCTACAACTACACAAACTTCAAGCAACATATATGTGTTAAGAGAAATTGGAAATGAAAACTATTGTCTAGGAAAGGAAGATGAAAGTTGGCTATGGAACAGAAGAATGGGTCACATGCATTTTGATAACCTTGTCAAATTAAAAAAAAGAAAAGCAGTCATAAAAATGTCCCAGTTCACGAAACCAACCAACACTTTATGCAAGCATTACTAACAAGAAAAGAAAACAAAGACTAGGTTCAAATCAAAAGAATATTCAACAAAAAAACCACTGGAAATTGTGCATACTGATCTAGTTGGACCAACTACAACAAAAGGCCTAAAAGGTGAGAGATACTTTATGTTATTAGTTGATGATTATACAAGAATGACTGCAGTTTTCTTTTTCAAGAACAAGTCAGAAGCTTTTGAAAACTCCAAGATCTACAAGGAAATGGTTGAAAATGAGATGGATTCAAGAATCAAATGCTTAAGATCGGATAATGGAGGAGAATTCACCTCATAGGAATTTATGGACTACTGCAGCAATCATGAAATAAAAAGGAAATTCTTTGTCGCTAGGACACCTCAACGGAATGGAGTTGTTGAAAGAAAGAACATGACAGTACAATAAATGGCTCAAACAATGATCACTGCCATGTAAACTAGTTGTAAGTTGAGCAAAGATGATGATTCGAAGTCTACAGATCAGAGGCAATACAGGTCAATGATTGGCAACCTACTATATGTGACAACATCCAGACCAGATGTAATGTAGGTAGTTGGATAGGTGGCATGATTTCAAGAAGCACCAAAGGAATCACATGTATTAGCAGTAAATATGATCTTCAGATATATCAAAGGAACAAAAGAGTTTGGATTATGGTATCCAAAAGGAAAAGATCTATCACTTATTTCCTACACAGATGCAGATTGGGCATGTTGTATTGATGACTGACGAAGTACCAATGGAGTAGCATTCTACTTAGGTGAGTGTTTGGTATCATGGATAAGCAAGAAACAATCATCAATATCTCTATCTATAGTCGAGACAGAGTATATTGTAGCAACAACATGTTGTACACAGGTTCTTTGGATGAAACAAACTTTGACAGATATACATGTTGAGTATGATGAGCCCATTCCAATATATTGTGATAATACAAGTGCCATCAGTATCTCAAAAAACCCAGTGATTCACTCCAAGATGAAGCATATTTCAATCAAGTATCACTTTTTATGGGAACGGGTTGTAGAAAAAAACATCAGAGTTGAGTATGTGGGAACAAAATAACAAGTGGCAAACATCTTTACAAAACCACTTCCACGGGAAGCCTTTGAATATCTTCGCCAAATACTTAGAGTTATTTCTACTCCAAAATGAATTTTTTTTTAATGTTTATCTTATATGTCTTAGATGTACAAGAAGAAGCACCATAAGAGGGCAGTTTAGTTAGGGGGAGAAGCCCCGGATGGAAAGATACCTTTTCCATTGATGAGAAAGGGGGAGAGATTTATCAGATGTAGAGGACAGAGGCATGGTTCGAGGGGGAGAATATTTATTAGAGGTAAAGGACAGAGGAATATTTATCAAATGTAGAGGACAGAGGCATGGTTCCAGGGGGAGCATGAGTGATATGATTTCAGTATTGCATTAGAGTGTTGCCATCAATGCCAAAGGGGAAGATTGTTGATTAAGGTTGGTTGTCATTGATGTCAACCCTTGAATAAATCCCTATAGCACAAAGGTTTGGGTAATGGACACAAGATTTTTTGATGTAAATATGACTCATTATTTTTTTGTCATGGTTGATAAGAAGTAAATATGGATGAACTCCAAAGTGGTCCCCTTATGGTGAAAGCCCTCACGGGAAGACACTTTGCGGAGTAGGAGAACCCATGATTAATTGTGGAATAATGAGATGAAGGACAGTGAATTTTTCATTGAATCTATCCTATATGGATAGTGCTTGTCATGCCATTTCCAGTGGTAAGTATAATGTCACATAACTCCTCACGGTTAGAGAGTTATGACCATGTGAAGTTGGAGAACCCAAGTTTGGGTAATGGACCCAAGCTTGTTTGATGGATAACGGTATGAGTTTTTCTATATTTGAAGGTAATACTATTCTAGATGCATAGTAAATGTCATTCAATTTCTGGTGGTATGTGGAATGTCACATAACTCCTCATGGTTTGAGAGTTATGGCCTTATGAAGTTGGAGGACCCTTATATGTCATCTAGAAGCCCCAAAAGGTCAAAGCAGTCAAAGTGGTTTAAGGGATTTTAAAAGGTAAATAATAAAGTGAAGTGATGATTGTATTATAATTCAAAGTGAATACAAAATAAATTATTTAAATAATAAATTTAATGGAGAAATTAGAAGTGGGTTAACCCTAAAATAAGGAAAGTGGGCAAAGTGACCTAGAAGATGTTTTTAAGGAAGCTACATGGAGAGTATAAATAAGAGGCAAGGCTCTCTAATTTTAATTACACTTGAGAATATTGAATATCTATAGGTTTCTAAGGTAACAAAGGATATCTAAGCTGAATTTCTAAGGGAAGGTGAAGAAAGGAAGACCGAAATGCAAGGAAGGATAAATTCTTTTGATGGTGCTTTCTAAGGTATGTTATTTACAAGTCATCTCACCATTTTCGCTATAAATTTGTTTCTATAGTGACGAAGACTGTGAAATTGATATGACATTGAAAAAACATACTCAAGTATCTGTGGTAAAAAAATCATCTTGTGCATCGTTGTATTTTGGGAGTTACACTCCATGGAAAATAGGGTTTGTGGCTACTCCTGAAACTAGTAAAAAACAGGTGTTTTGGGTAAAAACGTCATAACTTCTTCATAACAGATCCCAATTCAGAGAGACAAATTTTTTTGGTTAGGGTATAGTCTATAGTATGATTTTTAATAGTTTTAATATCAATTAAACAAATATTTCATGCGGGTAACGCTCTATAAGGTCGCTCTCTAGAATAAGCCAAAATTCAGCAAGGTATGCCATTTTTTCTATAACTCCTTTTTTGAGAGGTTCCAAGTAGTGAAACCTGGAGGAATTGAATAAAACACATTAAAGAACATTGTGTATCAGTTTCAGATCTTTATACATTACAGGTTCAAAGTTATGATTACTCCAAGTTAGGGTTGTTGACTAATCCAAAACTAGGCATGTGAGATTGAAGAAAAGTTTGATGAAAATTCTAGTCTCTTGTTGTTAAATTTAAGGAAAGTTTGAAATAATGTGATCATATACACTAGTTCTATTACAGCGCTACAAATCAGATTTGGATGATGAAATTGATGAGGGATTTGGGTTGAGGTAAATGTTGAGTACATGGTTGAGACAAGTAGTAAATGAGTTGGCACATACATGAGGTGTATAGTTGATGATGTTGGTACATATTGATGAGTCATAGTTGATGAGTAGTTGACACATGATTGGTACATACTTGGTACATGTTTGGATGCACTTGTTTATGGCACAGGTTGATTACAGGTTGTTTGGTATAGTTTGGTGCATAGTTGATGCACTTGTTTATGGTACAGGTTGATTACATGTTGAGGTACAGGTTGATGCATGGTTTAAATTTATTGGTACAGGTTTAAAGCGGTATATCTCACAGTGATAGTGTGATAGTAGTTCCATCATTCTACTTCTACTTCAAGGTGGCAGGATGGGGCAAGGACAGGTGGTTGTAGCCACCTTCTGGTTGTAGCTAGAGAACATAGGGGGTTGTAGCCTCCTTCTGGTTGTAGCTAGAGAATTGGGGATTTGGAGCTTCCCTCAGGTTCTATCCTGAGAAACTAGGGGGTTGGAGCCTCCTTCCAGTTGTAGTTGGAAAACAAAGGAAGTTGGTGCTTCCAATGAATGTAATTCTTCAAGACATATAAGAAAAAGCATTCTGTGGTTTTCTCTTGATTTGGGTTTCCACGTAAAACACTGGTATATTGTGTATGTGTGTGATTATTTATTTATTACTACTCATTATTGGATAATAATTCTACATTGATATAACATTTAAAGAAAAAGGATTCTAATTACGCTATTACTGATTCAATCCCCTCTCAGTAATCCAACAATTGGTATCAGAGAAGGTTCCTTAAGAAATCAGTTTAACCACTGAAAGGTAGATCATGGAGAGTACCAACTCATATAAAAATAGAATACCATAATTTGATGGACAAAAGTATGCTTTTTGGAGCATAAGGATGAAGACATATATACAAGCACAGGGATTTGAAGTTTGGCAATCAATTGTAGATGGATACACAGCACCAATAGTTCCACCAACAAATGACAATGCATTGAAACTTGGTGAGAATAATTCCAAAGCCAAAAATGCACTTTCGAATGGTCTCAGTGATACAGTATTCACCAAAGTTGCACATTGTAAATCTGCTAAAGAGATTTCGGACAAGCTTCGAAATATTTATGAGGGAGATTCAAAAGTCAAATCAACAAAGATTCAAACTTACAGAGGTCAGTTCGAACAACTAAAAATGAAGGAAGATGAAGATATCACAGCCTACTTCTTACGAGTCAATGAAAAAGTGAATGTAATCATAGGATTGGGAGAAGAAATCGAAGAATCTGTAATTGTTCAAAAGGTAGTAATATCTCTTCCTATGAGATTCAACCCTTATATATCAACACTAGAAGAAAGATCGGATCTGAACTCAATAGGCATGGACGGACTGCATGGAATCTTCACAACATAAGATATGAGAATTGAACAGGAAAATCTAGATGTAAAAGAAGCAACCTTCAAAGAATCCAAAAGATCAAAGAAAAAGAAAAAGGAACAAGAAGAATATAATAGCAGCAGCGACATCTCGAAAGATGATGAAAAAGTGGCCAACTTCGTCAAAAGACTAAACAAGGGAACCAATGATAGTTATAGAGGTAAGCTTCCTTTAATTTGTTTTAATTGTGATGATATTGGTCATTTTTCTAACAAATGTCCTCATAAGAAAAAGAGAAATGATGAAGGTTACTCAAAAGGCAGACAAACATATAAAGGTAAAAGAACTACAAAGAAAGTTTTCAAGAAAAAAATTTCACCAAAGAAGACATCTCATCATTAGATGAAGATAAAGTGAGTGACAATGAAACAGGGAGAGTTCTATTCATGGTAGTAGAAGACTCTTATAAAGAAGAGTCCAAAGAAGAATATGAAGAAGCGTATGAAGAATAAATTGAAGAGTCAAAAGTTGACTTCCGAGAATAATTAATGAGTGCCATAGAAGTTATTAGAAGAGAAAAAAAGAAAAAAAATGAAACTACAAACAGAACTAGATAAGAAAAAAGACACTTAAGAACTAGAACAAATGATCACAAAATTGAAGGTTCAAATAGAAGAAGATAAAAGAATTGAAGAAGCACTAAAAGAACAGCTAGAAGGAAAGGATAGGATCATTGGAAACCTGGAAGCAGAGATTGTCACAATAAGAAAGGATATTCAAAAGGAAAATATGTAGAATATCTCAAAAGTTCTGGATGACATTATCAACAGTCAGAAATATCATATTGACAAGTCCGTACTTGGATACAATCAAACAGAAAAGGGATCAAGCTCCAAAACAACAGAGTAAGAAACAAATCCAAAAAGCTATGCAGAAACAGTCAAAGCGGATAAAAATATATACAAGGAAGATTAAAGGGACACTCCTCCACCGATAAGATTCATATTTCAGAATCAACAACAGATAGACAGGCCTCAAGAAGAAGAAGGATTCGTAAGAGAACCTCCTTTCAGAATATCTTCAACTACCAGGTATCAAACTATATTTTTTGGTTTATGTTATGGCTGTAATAATTTTGGACATAAAGTTGTAAATTGCAGATTTAACAACATGAGTGATAACTACTTTGAAAGCCATACACAAAGGGGTTATTCAATAAGACCTAGTGAAACACAAAGACAAAGTTACAATAGGTTTGAATCTTTTAGCACGGAAGTGGAATGTTAAAATTGTAACAATTTTGGACACATGGCCAAAAAAAGCAGAATGACAGTCCCTCCTAAAGAACCTCAATAGAGTCACAAACAAGAACCTTAGAAAACAACATGGATAAGAAAGCAAGATCAGTATAGAAATGAAGAATACACAGTCACTCTACAAGATAAACAGAAGAAACATGGTTGGTATGTTGACAATGGATATTCAAAACACATGAAATGTGATAGAGACAAGTTTCTTACATTATGAAAGGAAAGAGATGGATCAGTCTCCTTCGGAAATGATGATTTAACCAAAATCATTGGAAAAGGCACAGTCCGAATTGGGAACAAGAATGAAAAGGAAGAAAATTTTCTACTAGTAGAATATATGAAACATAATATTTTAAGTGTGAGTCAAATGTGTGACCAAGGTCATAAAGTTTCTTTCGATTCACAAAACTGTGAGATAAGAAAAGAAGGTTAAGGGAAATTGGTCGCTACAGCTGCAAGAACTTCAAGCAACATATATGTGTTCAGTGAAATTGGAAATGAAAACTGTTGTCTAGGAAAGGAAGATGAAAGTTGGCTATGGCACAGAATAATGGGTTACATCCATTTTGATAATCTTGTCAAAGTCAACAAAAGAGAAGAATTCAGAGAAATGTCCCAGATAACGAAACCAACCAACACTTTAAGCAAGCATTGCCAACAAGAAAAGCAAACAAAGACCAGGTTCAAATCAAAGGAATATTCAACAACAAAACCACTGGAAATTGTGCATACTGATCTAGTTGGACCAACTACAACAAAATTCTTAAAAGGTGAGAGATACTTTATGTTATTAGTTGATGATTATA
>ML787592.1:197256-218968 GCA_009831015.1 Picea engelmannii | reverse complement strand
TCGGGGGTGCACCTCTCCGACGGCCCAGATTAGCATGCCCAGATCAACGGCGATGAAAGCAATTCTGAACCCCCCCCCACCTTTCTACCTTTAAGCGGAGGGGGGGGGTCCGGAATCGTGGATGCAGTTTTCCGACGGCCACGATCGTGGAGCCCGGATCAATGGCTTAGGCGCGGCCCTGACCTTCTCAGCTGCCTTGTCTTTAAACCGTGTGGGCCCCTTTTTCCGTCATGACATCTCCCTGTCCGCTTTTCCCTTGCCGCCATGTGTCACCATTCACCCCTCTCTCACGCTTCCATATGGCCTTTTCCTCGTCTCATCATCCATTTACCACCTGCCATGTCTATTCTCCCGCCACCTCTGATCGCCTCTCATCGTTCTTGCTTCGTCCTTGCAGTTGTGGCCCCGTCATTCCGTAGCCTTACACCACTTCCCGTGTTGGCCTCCATACTCGTCCTTCAAACTATTCGGTTATTCCAGGTGGCAGCACGAGGAGTTTTCCATGTCCCAAAATGTTGAGTTGGCCAGGTCATCTTCAATCCCAAGAAGGAGTTATTGAAGCGGTTGGTGGTGGTTAGACATCGTCTCCGCCATAATGGGGACGTCCTGCAATGAATTAAAGGCACGTTGAATCACCAAAGAAACTGTCAGAAGATCGATCGCGTCTGCCATAAGTTGCACGACCATCCAAAGATTGCAGCTCCGTGTTGTCAGAAGCCATGCAGACGCAAAGCTTTCAATGCTACGTCTCGATTTTGTTGTTGTTGTTAGTTTGAGTATATGAAGGCGTTTTCGCCATTTTTGTATCTATCGATGGTAGAGCTAAGCTCCCGACTGTAAAGTTTTCATGACCACTCTGGATTCCTGGTTATGTATCCGTGTTTGAGACTTCTTGGTTTATGACAAACAATTCCCCCTTTTTTCATCTCTGTTTTCGTCTTACGCTGGAGAGTTCATGATCGAATGATTCACTTGAATTAATACAGTTATGTTATGGTAAATGATTTATTGTTGCATTGTTGTTTCTCTGGTTTCCCGTGTTTGGAAATAAGAAGATCTTGTTTTCAGATGCCTACTTTCATCGTCTGATAAAAGCTTGATGCCTATAGCAGATCCTTGCACCCTTCTCATGAAGTCTTTCGTCTACTCACCCTTATTACAACTCACTGTTTGAAGTTTATCAAGACCTCACTCGTTTGTGCATGCCTGGCCCAGTTTCTGGGTTGAGACAACTGTTCTGAGTTGGCTTCCATTGGATCACCCCTTCCAAACAAATCATGACATTAACTGATGGGCGTCGGGCTCTGCTCCTGCAAGAAATCCAGGAGTGACTTCCGTCGCCAACAGAATCCGACAGAAGCAGAAGAGCAAGTTCAGCAGGTATCTCCAAAGACACCTAGAAAACGAGTATAGAAGAATCATCCTTCAAATCAGATTATTGGAAACAAAGATGCAGGAGTTGAGATTAGAAGAAAAATCTGTTCACTAGAACAAACACACCTAGCACTCTTATCTACAATTGAACTAAATTGTTTTGAAGAATCCAACAAGGATGAATTTTGGAATAAGGCGATGGATGAAGAATTGGATCAAATAAAGAAAAATGACACTTGGGAATTGGTTCCAAGACCAAAGAATAAGAATGTGATTGGCACAAAATGGGTTTTCAGGAATAAATTGAATGAAGATGGACATGTTACAAGGAACAAATCTAGATTGGTATGTAAAGGATATGCACGGATTGAAGGAATCAACTTTGAAGAGACATTTGCCCCAGTTTCCAAAATGGAAGCAATCTATTTCCTTTTAGCTTATGCATGCTCCAAAAATGGGGAACTTGAAGAAGAAATCTACATTGAACAACCAAAAGAATTTCAGTTGTCAGAGAACACATACTATGTGTGTAAATTAAAGAAGGCCTTGTATAGTCTAAAACAGGCTCCTAGAGCATGGTACTCTAGACTGGATAAGTATCTATAGCAGGTAGGGTTCAGAAAAGGAAGTGCATACAAAAACCTCTACATCAAGGTAAGTCAATGTAATATTTTATTAATTGAAGTTTATGTTGATGATATTATTTTTGGTAGTGATGATGACAGGTTAAGCTAGAAATTTGCAAAAGACATGCAAAATGAATTTGAAATGTCATTACTTGGAGAACTATCCTTCTTTTTGGGACTTCAGATATGTCAAAGAAACCAAGGAATTTTTATTTCTCAAACCAAGTATATCAGAGAAATGATAAAGAGGTTCACAATGGAAGATTTCAAACCAATTATCACTGCCATGAAAACTTGTTGTAAGTTGAGCAAAGATGATGATTCGAAGTCTACAGAACAGAGGCAATATAGGTCAATGATTGGAAGCCTACTATATGTGACAACATCCAGACCAGATGTAATATCTCTCGAGACGATCATTGATGCATTCACCACCAAACCCCTTGATACCTCCTCATCGAAGGCATTCTCTATCAACGCGGGGTCGATACCATTTGTCATCGATGTCTGACCATCGATGAAGCTGACAGAGTCTTGAACTATTGCCACAACAACTCTTGTGGTGGTCACCTCTTGGGTATGTCCACCACCCAAAAAATCAATCAAGCAGGGTAATTCTAGCCCACTTTGTTTCATGACTTCATCCACGCTATCAAGCGATGTGACAAATGCTAGCTTTATGCAAATAAAGCACGAGAACCACCAACTCTTCTACATCCAGTCATCATCGTCGGCCCCTTTTGTAAATGGGGCATAGAATTCATGAATTTCCATCCTCCATCAAGTAATGGACACAAGTACATTTTCATGGTAGTATATTACTTTACCAAGTGGGTCGATGCCATTCCCACATTTAACAACACCACTGACACAATAATGCATTTTTTTTCAACCGCGTCATTACTTGATTCAAAGTACCACTACAATTAGTGTATGATCATGGTAAACACTTTGAGAATGAGATCTTTGCAGAAATATCCTCAAATTTAGGCTTCTCCCATGATTTTTCCTCCCCATACTACCCTCATTCCAACAAACAGGTCGAGGCTGTCAACACAGTTCTCAAAACCATGCTACAACGTATTGTCAATAAAAATAAGACCAACTGGCATCATATGTTTTTTTCTGCGTTATCTTATTATCCTATAGAAGTCAAAACTTCCACCAGTTTTACACCATTCCACCTCATCCATGGGATCGAAGCCACCCTCCCTATCACGTGAAAAATACCCACATTACACACTTCCATTGAGCTATTACCCGAAACTTCTCCAATGGAGAAACACCTACTGACCTTAGAATCGCTAGATGCAGATCGTCAATCTTTATTACAGAACAATGAGGCTACTAAAAAATGGTCCAAATCCACCTTCAACCACCATGTCAACCTTCACTCATTCAATGAAGGGGATCTCGTGTTAGCCTACGATATCACCCACGATACCCTCGACCATGGGAAATTTGATTCATTATGGCATGGACCCTACATCGTCCAACACTGCCTCACTAAAGGCGCATACATCTTGGTCTCTCCAGAAGGCTCTCCTCTCAAAGAACCCATCAATGGGTTGCACTTAAAGAAGTTTTACGCCTCAACATAGCCATCCTACCTCAGGCTTTTTATTTGTACAAATTTGTAGGGTTTTTAATCTTCTTTTCTTCCACCATTCGTCATGTCTGATCTATCATCTATGTTATTGACAAATGCATCCTCCATCATCCTACCACATCGGTTATGCTGATGGTTCCAGCTGCTAGACCCATAATCTCGCTTTGGCTACTTGGGCCCTCTACACCCCTCACTTGCACTGCTCCACTCCAGTGGCATATGTTTAGGCTCGACCACCAAAAACCAAGCTGAATATGTCTTCGTCATTGGTCTCTTCGATGAGGGTAGTCACTACCACATTCATCACCTTAGTGTTCTATTAGATTCCCGGCTTGTCGTCCTATAACTCAATAATGTATATCACATTCGTGATCCTTTCCTCTTTCGTAAATAACTGCAAGTTAGACTATTATCTCGTAACTTTGATTCAATCACATTTACACATATTCCAACAAAATTTAATCAAATAATAGATAACATGGATAACCTAGTATTAGATTTTCATTTATCACATTAAACATCATTTTATACATAAGCATCATCATTTTCCATAGCACATAGAAAAGACATCATAAACATAAAACATAAACACATGGAGACATGAATGATCCCAAAAAAAATATATCCATATATCTATATAATCCAAGTTTCATCAGTGTTTACAAAAAATACATATACATCGTCTGTAGGCCAGTGAGTCCCCCCCACCACTATAGGTACAAAAATGGGTATCCACTACCCTATAAAAAATGGGCTCCCAAGCCTATATATACAAAACCCTACACTCATGGTGCCCCCATAGCTCCCCCCCAGGTCCTCTATTAGTTGGAGGCACCCCACCAACTGGGGGCCCTCCAGATCCAGGGGAAAGTCGACTAGTCATCGTTTCCACCACTATTGTTTCCCTATGGATCAAGGTCCACCACTCTACTGGAACGACCACACACTTCTCCAGTATCCCCTTATCCTAGATGTGGTCCCACATGCCCTCTTGTACACCCTATAGAACCTGATAGAAGCATCGGTGCAGGTCCTCCAACATCCCTCCAACCTCTGCTTGTGGCTCATGCATTGGTCCAACACCAACGTCATCTCATCTCCACCTCTGTCCTGCCCTCGGCTCTACAAAGTGATGGTCGCACTGGTCTCCGATGAGCTAGCTCCCTGACCATCTTTGCCTCTCATCCTCAGGGTCCCACACATGAAAAACAAAACCAAGGATTGTATCAACATCCATATATACATATATCATCAATGCTAGCTATCAAAAACATAAAAACATAATACACAAACATACCTCGAACATCCCAATCCTCCCCAGGAGGTAGAATCATATCCGGGTCATGTCGGTAGTCCATAAAAGTGTATGTATACCTTAGTATCACTTGTGGCATATGTCGTCACACGCGCACGATCGTGGCCGTGAAATAGTGGCCACGCTCTCCATTGTCATGTCGGGCCATCACATGGGCCCACCACATCAGTCGCGACTCTCGTGTCCCTGCGGGCTCAAGAATAATCCTTAGTTCCAACATAGGCACCCTCTCTAGAAACCAGGCCACCAGAATAGACCCAAAAGAAAATTCACCGTAGTCAGATTGCTGACACCAGTTCACCTGTCCCATCATTTGAGTGTATTAATAACGTTACAAGTAAATGTGACTTATCCCAACCATTCGGACATGGAAACATAAGTGTAAAACTATTAATCACACTTTTTATTATGTTTGTTGGTCAACGTTAATCATGCTTTAGGCATAATAAAAGAGGGGTGGTTGACAATTATTAAATTTCATGCTGGAAGTACCCTGTACTCATAAATAACATATGTCCCTAATCCATTTGTGGAAGTCTTTTTGTGTGCCAAGTGTGGCTTCTTGGAATAAGAACTGGGAGGGTAAGTCTCGATCACTCCACACAATTTTTGAATTTCCACTTCATTGTTAGAAAACTTCCAGAGGAAGGCGAGGGTTCTTGTTGGTTCACTATGGTTTTGTTTCTTTGTTCTTTAGTTTTCCCTTACCAAAAGCATGGGGTTTCTATGTCGCCTATGGACCTTATATACATACTGCCATTGATGTTAATTTCCATTTGCTTTGGCTTGATCTATCGTTGAAAGCCTGTCTATGATCTTGTTTACAATTCCGATCCTTATTTTGTTTAATAGTCCCATTTTGTACTCTATCGAGGGTGGTGGCTTGTTGAGAGACCTAATTTCCTACACACATTCAAGTTTTGTTGCTATCATAACCTTATCCTGATTTTTTGTATGGAGAACACCACTAAGTATTCTAGTAATGTTTGTGCGCATATTGGTCATAATTCATTCACTGTTTTCATTCCTCTGTTAAGATAGATTTATTTTGGATTCCTGTCTAATGATGAGCCCTTGTTCTTTTCGAGGGTACACATTAGATGGGAGAGTTGTCGCTAATTGGTTGAGGCATACTTCTATAGGAAATCCATCTCAGTTCCGAGTTATTCCTGGTAAGAATTTCATACCCTATCCCTTCGTCATTCACTTATGCAAGTTTGAGTTTTATTTTGTGACATGTTTGTCGGTTAATGCAGGTATTTTTCGACCAGAATGGCATGGTTTCTACAACAATTCCTTATTCAAAAATTATGTAAGTATTGTTTTCTTTTAATGACCCTTTTTATTTTGTGATGAGATGTTTTTCTTAGGTGCTATACTAACTTCCGTTTGTGTGTCCTTTGTTGATAGGTGTTGGATTGGTTCCTCGGCTAGGGTGCTCAACCTTTAAAAGGTAATTTGGTTTTCATCACAGATCTGTCAAACTCACTTTGGTTTATATATAATTTGCTCTATATTTTGGGAGTTTTCATGTGAATGAGGGTTCTGCAAAATTGTTTGTAGGATTTTAAATTTACGATAGAGTAATTTCTCATATGTATTAAAGGGGATTTTACTCCCATATCTTACAGAGTCGGGTCGACATAGTTTGTAGTGTTGATATGTTATTTCATAAAGGAAATTTCCTGATTTCTTTTTAGTTTATCAAAGTTTACAGAGCTAACCGATTTGGTTCTATTGTTAAACTTATGGCTACATTCTTTAACGATCAATAATCTTACCATTTTGTTTATATTTAAGGTTTTTTTTATTATGGCAGAGACATTATCGTTTAGCCTTTGAGTTTGTTGGTTGTATCTATAAATTCTCCTATGTATATGTATATTATGGAGTTTCTTTATGACAATAGCTTTATCGTCTTTACATCTATCATGTTTGTTGCATGTACATAAATTCCTTTCTATGTGTATATTCTAGAGTTCTCTATGATAATAGATCTATCATTTTTGCAACTAGCATGTTTGGTGTGTATATAAATTCCTCTCAGTTTCTTTATCACAATAGATCTATCGTCTTTGCATATATCTTGTTCGTTGTATGTATAACTTCCTCTCGGTTCTATGATTCTGTTAAAACATTCTGCCTTGGATATGGATAAAATCATTTTCTCTAATATTTATTGTGGAAACTGTATAATATAACGATACAATGATAACAATAATATATATCTATAAACTTCCATTTGAATGATGACTAAAATACTAACATAATATCTATCAATTATATCCATATACTAAATAAATTAGAATAGGTTATCCATAGAATCTTGAAGAAGCATTATTCAAATCCAGAACATAATGGAAGAAACAAACTATAAGAAAAACCTGTAACTGAGATTTCCTTAGGGGAAAACACACGTCAAGTAGTTTCTCCTCCCAAACTTAGATTAGAGCTGCCACATATGCCCAATATGTCACCTCTCGACATAAATCTTGATCCAAAACCAACCAAGTGACTTGTTGCAGTGCATAGGGTTCCAATCTTTATGTGAGGATTTCTGTGTCAGATCGAAATTCCTCAGATTTCACTCTGAATTAGAATGGTGTCCCATTATTTTGTTTTATTTTCTTTTTTGATACAACTTTCCTAGGTATTTGACACTTGTATGATCCTCCTTCTCATTTACCACCTATCCATTTGATGTTTTACTCATTGACCACCTGTCAAATTGATTGTTTACTCATTGACCACTTGTCAATCTGATATTTACACATGTTCCTAAAAACCTGAGATATTGTCTCACTTCTGTTGAGTTAACTCAACCAATCATCACCACTTTCCCCCCTTTTTGTTGTAACTTGGTAGTTCTCTTTGGATCAATGAATTTTCTCTTTTAACGGTCCCACTTCACGTGTGCTTCCTCCTTTTCCTTTTATTAATAAAATAATAAAATAAAACAATAAGTTTTGAGTTAGATCACTATGATTAATAATGTGCGGATAACAAAATAATAATAATAATAAGTTTCAAATTTGAAATTTCAGGGTATCACATCCACACCCCTTAGAACTTAACACTATCCTCGATGTTATTTAATCTTGATATGGATCATTCTGGAACAAAAATGGATATGGTTTCCACATATGATCATGCATTTCCCATGTATCCTCTTCGGGACTAAGGTTCCTCCACTACACCTTTATCTTTTCGATAGCTCGATTCTAGAGTGTAAGCACCCTCCTATCAAGAATACAATCCAGCTCTACTAGAAACTTGCCCTCGGGTTCCACCTGTATCATATTCCAATCCACAACATGAGTAGGATCATGTATACATTTTTTTAATAATGAAACATGGAATACATCATGCACTTTTACCGCAGATGGAAGTGCAAGCTGATAGGCTACAATTCGTATTCGTTCAAACCCCTCAAAGGGACCACAATATCTAGGAGATAATTTAGTATATTTTCCCACTCTTAAAGAACTTGTTTAGTCCTTACTCTTATATACACATGGTCTCCAATATTGAACTCTCTGGAAGTTCTTTTAGAATCTACATAATTCTTCTACTTTTCCTAAGGTTCTTTCAAAATTTGTTGTACCTGTTTCACTGTTAGTTCCATTTCCTTTAACATTTTAGGTCCTATCATTAATCTATTGACATGATTACTCCAGGAAACATGGGTGTTTCATTTTCTTCCATAAATAATTTCAAAATGAAAAAGTTTAGTTGAAGCTTGGTAATGATTGTTATATGTGAATTCAACCAAATGTAGATATTCTTCCCATTTGTTAGGTTTGCCCATAACATACATTATGAGCATATCCTCTACTATTTGATTATTCCTTTCAGTCTTCCCATATTTCTAAGGACGGTAAGCAATGTTGAAGCTTAATTGTGTATCTAAGCCTTTAAATAGGGTTTTCCAAAAGTTTATGGTAAATTTCGTGTCTCTATCTGAGATTACAGTTTTTGGAATTCCATGTAGTTGGAAGATTTCCTTCATAAATATATATGCTATGTTGATAGATTTATAAGTGGATTTAACTGGTATGAAGTGTGCTTATTTACTTAATATATCAACAACAACCATTATTGAATCATTATGTTTGCTACTTTTAGGAAAACCTGTTATATAGTCCATACTTATAATTTCTCATTTCCATTCAAGTAAGGGTAAAGGTTGTAATAATCTGGCTAAATGTCGATGTTCAACTTTAACTTGTTGACATTCTATGCACTTAGCTAAATATTCAACAGTTTCTCCTTTCATGTTGGGCCATTAAAATTCCTTTTTTAACATACTAATCATTTTCTGATTGAGAGGATGTCCAGAGTATGGATTTTTATGTAATTCATTAAGTATTAGTAATTTAATTTCTTCTACTTCAGGTATATACAACCTATTTTTATACATCAATAGTCCATTTTTAGAAAGTATGTGGTTTGATTTTTCTGTTTCTGCTTTATTTTCTGTTAATTTAGATTTGATACTTTTATATTCTATATCCTTTCCAGCTGCCATATTTACTTTTTCCTCTAAATCAGTTTCATAATTACTTCCCGTAACTATATAAATCAGATTTCCATGTTTTCTCAAGGTGTCAGATACCTTATTTTATTTTCCCTTTATATGTCTTATTTCAAAATCATATTCGCTCAAGAAAGATAACCACCTTTCTTGTCGAGCGCTAAGATTTTTTTATCAAATAGGTACTTTAGAGCAATATTGCCCGAAATCAATAGGAATTTTCGTCCCAATGAATATTGTCGGCACATATTTAGTGAGTGTATTATTGCGACTAATTCTAAATCATGTGTTACATGATTTCTATCGTGTTCTTTAAGCTTTCTAGATTTGTAAGCAATTACATCATTATCCTACATTAACACTCCTCCCAACCCTTCGATGCATGCATCTGTGCATACAACTAAGTCCTTGTATGGGTCTGTGATTTTTAGTATCGGAGCTGTTGTTAGGAGATGTTTTAGTTTTTCAAAACTTTCTTGACATTTTTCATACCATATGAACTTTGTTCCTTTCTTTTGTAGGGATGTTATAGGATGAACAATTTTTGAAAAACCTTCAATAAACTTTTGATAATAACCTATTATATCCATAACTGATCTGATGTCCGAAACATCTTTTGGAATTAGCCAGTCCATAATGGATTTTATTTTCTTAGGATCCACAACTATTCCTTCTTTGGAAACTATGTGTCCTAAGTATTGAATGTTATCCCTGTAAAAATCATATTTACTAAGTTTATCATATAACTTCTATTCTCTCACGATTTGTAGAACTATTCTATGTGATGAAAAAAAAAACACACTAGTTGTAGGTATCATGAGTATGAATCATCTGTCTCATGAAGCAACCCCAACAATCTAATTCCAGGAACACACACTTGCAATAATTGAAACACACTTGTGAAAACGTAAACACTCTACAAGAATTGAAACACACTTGCAAGAAATTAAAAAAATCGAGCTAAAATATTTACTTCCCGATTGACATACATATGTCAAACAAAGTATTGCAAGTAATCTACATTATAAAAAATTAACTGAAACTCACACTATGCTAAAAGAAATTGGCATAATTGAAAATGCAACAATTATACATAATATGAAATCCCAAAGCTATAATCTACATTAACACAAGATCTCAAAGAAATATGATTTATTCCATCATAGTTTGGAATGTTGCTCCAAGAGTCCCCCCCCAAGAATGAATAAGACACTCTCTTTGATACACGATTTTGTATAAAAACTAAAATAAAATAAAATAAATGCAGATCCACATGTTTCTTTTGTGGTTACAACAATTTACTAATAAGTAGAAACTAAAAATCAACTAGTAAAAAATTACAAGATCTTTGCTAATAATCCAAAATTAATCAAACTAATCTCATCAATGGTTCCAATATTCTATTCCTATCTAAGATGATTGTTTCTGATCCAAATCCATGGCATATATTTATGGTTGAAGATGGATTTTAGTGAATTACAAAACTGTCCCATGGAGTAACAACAATTGCGACATCACAAGCAACAACAAATAGTAAAATGTTGATTTTTCAAAAAGTACGATCTTGGATTTTGCGATATTTTGAGGCTAGGCTTATATTGAATTAATGATGTCTCATATGAAAATTCTGAAGTACCCACTTCATGTATATTTAGTTATAAGTGTTGAAACAAGTGGCTTGGAGTAGCTGTAGAAGTAAAATCAGGATTAAAAACAAGTGACAATTGATTCTGCAGCAATAAACTAAACCTCATTTTCAAACATAAGTACATAATATGTTACCTCTCTAATATTTAACCATAATTCATATGAAATACTGAAGAAATGTAATAGAAAACGCCTTGGTTCCAAATCTCGCATATAAGCATTAAAAATGATTAATAAGCATTAATACAAGGTTATGGGTAAACAAGAAGGGATTGAAAGTAGGAAAAAAATTATGTAAAAGGATGACAATTACATGGCCCAACATCTCCCCCAAATTGAATATGTTGCATTTCCTCATGCAACCCACAACCGAGTTGTAAGGACTTCCATTTTTCAATGCACTTGCAAGTTACCTTGAAAGATTTGCTTGTTATTTTTACACTGTCATGAACCTTCCTACAGGTTGCCATAAATGATTTTACTGGAAGAATGTTAATGGATTTTACCTTTATGCTTGATCATTTCCCTCATGTCCACAACAGGTTCTTGTGGAGCATATTTTGAGTTCATTTTTGGTTCTTGTGTAACAATGTGATTTTTTTTTCTAAGAGCCAACACTGATTCTTGTGTAGCAATGTTGTTGCCATTCCCTTCCATATCCAATGCTAGTTCTTGTGTGGAAGTGCTTATGTTGTCTTGGGGATTTATTGTTTCTGTTGCGGTGCATGTTTCAAAAGTATCCTTCAAGTGATCCTTAGCAATTTTTATGGAGTTTCAGTAAATGTGTTTCATCAAATGACAAGTTGCAACAGATGAGTTTCAACAAATGAGTTTCAACAAATGAGTTTTAGGAGTAACAACAAACTTTTTAACCATTTTCTCCCAAACTACAAACTGGGATTTTCTAAAATTTTGTGAGCAGATGTGTATTATTTAATTTCTTATCCATACCAAAAATTGGATTTATACACATCACATATCTCAAGAAAAAGAAAAATTGTCTATAGGTGACGGTGTTTAATTTCTCAAAATTTATGAACTTGGTTTGCTTGAAACTTCGTGGGTTTGATTATCTTACCATAATGCTTCTCTTCTCCAAGTTTCGTGAATACCAAGTTCATGGTTTGAAAGATATTCTGAGTTCAATTTCTTCACTTTTGCAAAAACATGGGTGGATGAGAAGAAAAATGTGAGCTTGATTATTTTTCCCCTGCACCTGCACTTTTGCATGTACTCATGCAAAGAAGGTAGAATTGTCAACACAGAATCACCTGAAGCAGTGTCAATGATGAAATCTAGAGTCTTTGTTGAATCCTTTATCTACTCGTTATCAGATTTATATGTTCCAAGAATGTTCAATGCTTCATTCTTCTTTGATGCATACATACTCAAAATTGTTACATTCAGTCCAAAAATCCTTTCCAAATTTTACTTCCATACACAAGAAATATGATGAGAATGGCTCTAGCTCCTCCTTACTTGCCAATGTATCCTTAGTGTAGAACTTTGGGAATAAATATTTCAAAGGTGACAATGTCTCTTCTCCTCCACACACTTCCCATAGAGCGGGGAATTTACACCTCAATACAGACTATGGAGTGATGAGCAAGAATAAAATTCAGGTTGTTGCAACAACCACTACAAAACATGGTTCATTTCCTCTCAAATAATTACACCAAAGTCATGTAAGTGCATCGAGATACTTTCTCCTAAAACAACCTCAGATTTGTCATTGTTAATGTATGTATATTTGTAATTTGTTACCCTGCAATGGATGGTGAAAGCATGTGATGTCCCTTATATAAACATGTTTTCCTCAACAATCCTAGTTGGACAACAAATTTATTTTTGATGGAAAGGACCCATGGATCACTACTGATATCAATTTCATCCAAAAGTGATGAAAGTGCAGAACAAGGATGGGTGGCAACCAAAGAGTGATTTTACAGTACATAGAATATTAAATCATCCAAGTGGCTCCTTTATATAGAATATTTTCATGCATATTTTTCACACAGGACTCTTTGCACAAGTCTTAGACTGAGAAACATCTTTGTACATATATGTCTAACAAGAGTACACATTTTTTTGGAAATATTGTCATTTCCTCATAACTTTTCTTCCAAAGCAGTTGTTTGATCCTACCATCAAATATTGTATCCTCGAAGGGATCGATTCATCTCCCAAACATAGGAATATAATGAATGATTTCATGGCCTTGTACTTTCAGCTGTGACATCTCTTCAACATCCCTTACTGCACTAGTAATCACTTCATATAGATCAATTCCAGAGCCAACAAAAACCGAATATACTCCTTAATTTGTCTTAACGGAAGAATCCTTATTTTCTTTCCTAGTGTAGGGAAGCATATGCTTCTATAACAATTTTGTATGCTATAGGTTCTTGTAGGGAAACTTATACCTCTCTTCCAATATTTTCCTTGGCATGTGCATGTGTATCATTTGCTCCTTGGGTTGGTGTTGGTTCTTGTGAAACAACAACAATACCTCTTCTTTTCTTACTATTGGTTCTTGTGTGGCAGCAACAAGGGTTTCTTGCGTAGCATCATACCAATACCCTCTCCATGCTTCAACAAGGTTGTGGGAAATGATGCCATGAGTAGGATGATGTTATGAGTCACACAAAACAAGGGTGGTAATGGCATAGTGATGAAAGGTAAGGAAATGGACAATGTCCCCCTCCCTCAAACTGAAATATTTTAGCAATCCTTGGACAAAGGAAATGAAGTATGATAGAGGAAAAATAATGGAGTAGGAATAAGTAATTTTCAAAATACACAACTATATAATTCAATGAATCATGATTAAATAAAAGATAAAAAATCATACCTGCACCTACTTATGAATTCCATAATGTTTATGGCACCATCTTGATCTAATATGGTCCACAATGATGTAGAAACTTTGCAAGGGAGAGCAGTGTGGAGCTTGGAACAAGTAGCACAATGTAGATCTGGAACAAAATTATGATGTAGATGTTGGGAATATTTATTCAACTTGGAAATCATTATTTAGAGAGCAACTTGGATGGAATTTTTTATTTCTCACTTTATTCACAAACCTTGCCCTCTAACAAGATGGTTTTCAAACAAGGTTTGTTTAACTACATCCAAAGGGGTTTCACACTCATAATGTTTTTATTCTCTAAGAATGCCCACCATCAAGCTGGATTTCAAGCACTCCAAGGTCTCATGGTGCCTTAGAAAGGTTTTCACCATCAAATTTTATGAGTAAAAGGAATACAAGATGGCTCAACATTGTAAGTGAGTTGAGTGGCTTTATTTCCTGGGTTAGGTGTGGATGGAGCAGGAAGTAGGAAGTGAAGAGGTTGAAGTAGGCCTGATAATAATGGTCTCGAGAGGATTTTGACTTTAAGGCTGACAAAAAATGAAACTTTATTAATTTCAACATGTATGCATTTTATGAGTTAGGAAGAAAGAAATACATAAGCATACCATGGTATTGGTGAATGAGCATGATGGACATAAGATCTTTTGAAAGGATTATTCTAGGGAAATGGAATGTGGTCATGGGATTTGATTTATATAAAATTGGTGTTCAATGGGTCTTCACATCAATTCTCCATTTGTATTGTCTTCGATCCATCTACAACTTTGAAAACAAAGTTGCAGTAGTGCAACAATAAGGCGAGAGTAGTAGCATCATGTAGTAGGGTTGTAACAACAACATGTATCAACATATAGCATCACTTGTAACACCATCATGTAGAAGTACTGTAATAGCATCAATAGGCTCATAAATGGATATGAAGTATTTCTGGAGAGAATGCCCCTTTTTTAATGAAATTTTGTCTTCAGGAATCACTTGTGCATGAATTGACTCTCTTAGTTTTCCCAAGGCTTGCAAAAAATTAGCACTTACCTGTAATAAAATGTGAGATCATGGAATAAGAGAGGTTATCATTCTCTCTTCATCTAAGAAATATGCAAAAAAACAAGAAGTATTTACTTATAAAACAAATCCAAGGAAAAATGAATGAAGAAAAATTCATTTTATCTCTGCTGAGGAGTGGCGGTTGCCTTAGACTACATAACAATATTTCGTTGATAACTTATTTTGGTTCTCATCCAGTTTGAGTGATTCAAAATAAAAATGAAAATAGATTCATAGGGATACTTCCAATAGAAACAAGTTTTAAAAATGTTTTAATGCGATATTCCAAATCTGTTGAGTAACAACCTGCATGCTAGTGTTGTTTTCATTATTCCCACCTAGACCAACAATTACTTAATCGAGTACAACTCTTTCGTTTGATGATCGATCGAATTGATTAAAATTGGGGGTGAAATTATAGTCATGTAGGTAGCTCCAATAGAAACAGGTTTTTAAGAAAAGAATATTTGATGGTTCAAATATCTCAATGAACAGTTGGGAAAACAGAGTTTTAGGAGTGCAGATTTAGGATAGGCAGTTAGTATTTGAGGTGTACATTTCTCATAGTATATCGAAATTGCATGATTCAAATTGATTTTTAAAGTAGATTCAAGGGATAACACACCTTAGAAACAGGTTCGAAAATTACATCCATTAGATGTTCCAAAATTTGATTGTCCTAACTTTGTTCCTGGGCTTCCTACTCTACACTCAGTCACTGTTTTGGTCACATATTTTTCATTTGATATCCAAATTGAATGATTAAATATGGGTTAGAAACTATAATTCAAGGGATATGGTGTACAGAAACATGTTTTAAAAATGAGCCCATATGACCCCTAAAAATAGGACTGTCCTGACTGTGTTTTCAGTGAATTTATCAAACCAAATTTCCATAAGTGTCCAATCAAGAAGATATTTCTCCCAAATGATGATCTGGGTATGTGTAATGTTTCATATACAATTATCTCTCTGTGTAAGAAACCCTCACACACAAAAATATGAATAGATAGATCCTAGTTTATGCAATATGAACTGTGCATTATCTGCAACGAATGTAAAGAATATACCCAAGATCGGAAGTAAAAGATGAATTAATCGTGAAATCCAAAAATGTGGCAATGGGATCTTGACATAACCATCATGGGAGCTTAGAAGAGGCCACGAAGTTTCCCATTATTGAAAATATAAGATAATGAGAGCCTGACATAGCCATCGTGAGAATTGAAGAGAGTCCACATAGTGTCTCATTATCCATGAAATAAATTCCACAATTTGTTCATGAAATTGGGATTTTTGTATGATGAGGGCTTTGAAAATTAGAATGATAAATACAATCATCATCAAATCATTCGCCAATATGCAGAATATTAAAGGGATAGAGTGTGGGTAAAGACAATCAATGATGAAGAATCGATGGTTTTAAAGGAGTCTAAAAATGAAAATGGAGCATGCTTTTAATAAATAAGAGAAAAAAGAATGATGAAAAAAATAGTCGAGGGGTGTTGAAAAGAGGAAAGGGGAGAAATAGGTAATGAAGGGAAGGAAAATGGAAAAGAAACAAAAAATAAAGAGTAAGAAAGAAGAAGTAGTTAAAGGTAGGATGTAAGAGGCAAGAATGGAGAAAAAAAATTTCAGAGTAAGGTGGTAGAGAAGATAAATAGAAAAATATGAGAGAAGAGAAGTGGATGGAAACAAGAGGGAAAGTTGGAAATATGGAAGCAAGGAGAGAAATGAAGGAAAATAAAAGGAAGAAGAGGAGGGGTGACTAACATTATATGGATAATAAAATTAAAAATCTTTAACAATCCAAGATGTCATATAAAACATAATGAAAATTGGTCGCATACCTCGATAATTAATCCAGCCTCAAGCTTGAAGACTTCAACATTCCTTTGAATCCTTCTTCCAGTAGAATATCCTTTCACCAAACTTCCTACAAAAGAGAGATTAGTACTATTGGTGGCTCT
This sequence comes from Picea engelmannii, assembly GCA_009831015.1. NCBI lineage: Eukaryota > Viridiplantae > Streptophyta > Pinopsida > Pinales > Pinaceae > Picea > Picea engelmannii. Next base: position 201,977 of record ML787592.1, on the reverse strand, counting down.
TACTACACCACAAAAATGATCTTTTTAACTTATGCAAACTACATGCTCAAACTTAAAAATGTAGCTAAAAACAAATGCTAGTTGTACTTTCGCTCCTTCCATAAATTCCCCGACAACGACGCCAAAATGTTGGGAAAAATAATTGCTTATTAAAAAAACTAATTACTCAATACATTAATTATCAATCCAGGGTGCATTTGTTTATTTCAAAGTTACAATGCAAAGTATATGCATGCTACAATTTTCCTTCTAACGTTGGTTATCTAATATGTGTTGTAGTAAAGTTAATCAAACCACTCAACAAGATATCCAAAGCGAAGCACACCACTCAAATATTGCAAGAAATAACACAATTTTGGAAAGTAAATCATACCATACATCTAAGTATTGATTAATGGATCTATATACTATGTTTTACACACCCCATGACATGAAGGGAAAGAAGGTCTATCTATTTAACTAGAAGAGAAAGCAAATCTTAGCCTGCATAAAAGAAAGGTGATCCACTTGCTAGGAAAATAAAATTCACACGCTCTGAAAAGGAAACAAACATGTTGAAAATAAAACACATCAATTGTAGGTATCATGAGTATGAACCAATTGTCTCCTGAAGCAACCCCAACAATCTAATTCTAGGAACACACACTTGCAAGAATTGAAACACACTTGCGAAAAATTAAACACTCTAGAGGAATTGAAACACACTTGCAAGAAATTAAATAAATCGAGCTAAAAGATTTACTTCCCAGTTGATACAGATGTAAAACAAAGTATTTCCACTATTGGATAATTGGTTTTCATTGATGTTGTTGATAGTTGGTTTTAATTGATGTCAAGATATGCAGTTGTCATCGATGTCAACAGATGTGATGGGTGCATTTGACAAAGTCTACAAGAAGCCCTGGAGGAGTGGTCATGAAGGCCAAAGTTGTATGAGGAATCAAGATATGAAGGACAATGTAAATACAAGTAACATAGTCATAGATGGATAGTTCTCATTATATTGTTTCCAACGGTAGGTGGTACGTCATGTAGTTCCTCACGGTTGAGGAGTTATGAGGTCTTGAAGTTGGAAGCCCCGAAGAATGGTTAAGAAGCCCCTAAATAGTTACAAGTCATTAACTAAAGGGAAAAGTGGTTGTAACAAGAAGTCCTAAAGATAAGGAGAGAAGTTACTTAGAAAAGGTATAAATAGACAACAAGAATCCTCTCATTTGTACATTCACTTACACAAGTTTATTGAATATCTTCTAATGAGAAAGTGATCTATTGGCAAATCATTTCGACGAATCTGAGGTAGTGAAAGAGTAAGGTGAGAGAAATTCTTGGGATTGTAGAGGAGAGTAAGGGTTTTCTGTGAAACCATAATTTGGTTGACCCCCATGGGTCAGGCTACTATTATCCCGCGAGGCACCCTCGCGTGTTTTACAACACTTGTCCCATGAGGCACTATGTGATACATGGGTTAGTCCCGCTGATCCAAAAAGGATCCAAAGAAGACTAAGAACAACTCAGAACACACAGAAGAAACTCAGAACGTTCAGAATGGATTCAATAGACAACAAAATGGCAAACATTCAAATTTCCCAAAACTCAGTTAAAAGGGCATGATCGCGAAGAGCACGTCACAAGCTTTCTAACAACACAAATGACTCGTCAAACAGAGTTACGGATCAAACGATATAAGCAATCAAAGTTTTGGTCAACCTAGCACTATCAGCATGGATGAGTCAACATTTGTACTGCTAACGTCAACATTAGTGTGGATGATGTCAAGGTCTGTATAGCCTATGTGGAAAACGCAAAGGGTGACACATGTCATGATGACATTAGCATGATGTCATCATGCCATGTGGTAGCACCAAAGGCTGCCAAGTGTCACTCAGATTTGGACTTTTTAGGGTGCCATGTGGATGAGTAAAAACGTTCCATGTGGCAACCCGAGATGATGCCACGTGGAACCACCTAGAAGTTGCCATGTGTCTCGAGGTGAAGTTAGCATACATATGGGAAAATCAATAGATGCCATGTGTCCTAATAGGATGGTGCCACATGGCACCCCCAAAATGCACATGGAGGCCCAAGAAATGGAAAAATGAAAAAATATAATAATAATCGACCGCCAAATATGGCGGTGGTTCCACCAGAATAGGCGGTATATTCCACCTCCACCAAACTTATCCACCATCGAAATCTCCACTAACATCCCCGCCACATTTAGCAAAGCACACCAAAACGTTTGCCATATTTAGCACAAACCACCAAACAGTCCACACATGGAGCAGAGTCCACGGGATTTGAATCTGTGACCTCCACTAACCCACACTCTAAACTTATCTCTACCTACCAATGCACCAAGCACCTCATTTATTACGCAACCGCCAAGTTTTTGTATATAAGGGGGTGTTCAACAGTGTTTTGGGAGAAGATAGAGCACGAGAGGAAAACCAAGCATGTTCATACAGTATAGACATGTACATATTTTTGCACAGTTTTCGAGAATCGGCATGGATTTCAAGATCTGTCCAATCATTTATTGCAGGACCTGTGGCATGCAAACCAAGGCAAGGGTGACTCTTGGGCTAAAACGTGTCTGACTCGGATCGAGGTGTGGAGATAGTCATTTTTAGGTAAAAAGATGCCACGAACATAGTGGTGGTGTTAATTTTCTGATATGAGCAAAGATTTTGTAGCTTAAATCCAGAATGAGGTATACTTATGTATTTTTCCCAATTCTTTTGTGGAGTTAATAAAAAGACCTACCCTTTTGAGAGCAGGACCCAGAGACATAGTACACTAGGGAAAAAATCCGTTATCAACTTCTTTATGTTCATATTACATGCTTATGTCTCTTTCCTTTTGAGATTTTCCTTCTTTATGGTGTACTTTTGTTTATGCTCATTTAATACAGTTATTTTATAAGTCCCTCGATGAAAAGATCTTGGGTCATGTTGGTATTAGAGCAGTCGTCATTGAATTGAATATTTGAGTATGAATGATTACTAGGTCCAAGCATAAGCAGGGTGAAGGAACTCTTAAGACTTTCAATCCTAAATTTGGTCATGCATCCTGAAGGAAGAAGATGGCAGAAGAGGGAAAGCGTGATGAACAGAAGAAAAAATTTCACATGGTATTTTATTGCATGTCAGAAATGGTTGAATGAATGTATGGAGATTACGAGAAGAGGATGAAGAAGAAAGGGAAGAAAAAGGAAGTAGATGCAGATGATGATGCTTCGATAAATCAAGGGGTTGGAGGAGATCCTCTTGAGCCTCCATCTTCACCTTCAAGTTCTAGTTCTTCTTCCTTTGAGCATTCTCATCACTCTCAACATTCTAACCATAAATCCTCTTTTAAGAAACCATTATTAAATCTTGATGTAAAGTTTTCATTACCTATGTTTAATGGAGATGTCAATCCTGGAAAGTTAGACAATTGGATGTGACAGGTTGAAGTATATTTTCGTGTTCAACATATTGACGAAGAGGAAGTTAAAGTACAATTGGATTCTCTTTGGTTGGAAGACATCGCTCTCGTATGGTGGGAGAGAAAGCTACATGATAAAAGTAAGTGTGGTAATATTCTTTCCACATGGTTGGAATTCAAATCAGAGATAAAGAAGCAGTTCTATCCATTAGGGTATTTACATAAAGCAATTATGGAATGACAAACTTTGAGACAGAGTAAAGGTTACACTATACAAAATTTCACAGAAGAATTTAGGAAGAAATCTCTAGCATTGAATATTCCTTTGGATTCTTATGAAACTTTAATGAAGTATATTGGCACACTTCACATTTATATTCATCATACTTTTCTCTTATTTAACCCCACTTGTCTTGATAAAGTTTGTGTGCAAGACACTCACCTTGAGGACAGGGGGAAACATGTTCAAGAAGATCCTACGAAGAAACCTTCCAATTTCCCACAAAATACTTTCAATAAGTTTAAAAGGAAGGACAAGAAGACCGATATAGTAACGAGAGAAGGAGGAAAACCATCTTGCACTCATTGCAAGAGGAATGGTCACGATGAAGAACACTGTTGGAAACTGCATCCAAAAAAGAAACTGAAACGGTTCAGTGGAAAGTGGAAGAAAAAGATCATTGCTACAGTGCAGCAAGATCTTGGTTCCGAATCAGGAGATGAAGGAAATATCATGACGGTTGGAGTACAAGGTAAAGATTCTCTTCATGCTAGTTCAAGTTCCAATGATGAATCTCATATTGATGAACAAAAGAGGAACGCGTTATTTCATATACGAGTTGTATGTAAACATACTAAGATAGATACATTATTTGATATGGATTCCCAGGTAAACTTAATATCTGAAGAACTTATCAAGAATATGAGTCTTGTAATGAAACCACATCCAAAGCCTTACCCTATTATTTGTGTATGTGACGAAGAAAAAATTAATGTCACCAAACAATGTAGAATCAGATTTTCTATTGCTTCAAAGTTGATTGATGAAGTGGACTTGGATGTTGTACCACTTGATATATGTGGCATAGTGTTGGGGAGTCCTTATCTTTATGATAGAAAATAAGTCTTCTTTCATCATGAGAACAAATATGGCCTTACTAAAGGGGGAGTGGAATATATTGTTAGATCTCACAGCATGAGGGTAAATACAACACTTGTTAGTGTAGGGAAAATGAAAAGACTCATAACCACTAATAAGATATATGTACTCATGGTCATCAAAGAGAAAGATGTCG
>ML787592.1:185191-197156 GCA_009831015.1 Picea engelmannii | reverse complement strand
AATAAATGCAGATCCACATGTTTCTTTTGTGGTTACAACAATTTACTAATAAGTAGAAACTAAAAATCAACTAGTAAAAAATTACAAGATCTTTGCTAATAATCCAAAATTAATCAAACTAATCTCATCAATGGTTCCAATATTCTATTCCTATCTAAGATGATTGTTTCTGATCCAAATCCATGGCATATATTTATGGTTGAAGATGGATTTTAGTGAATTACAAAACTGTCCCATGGAGTAACAACAATTGCGACATCACAAGCAACAACAAATAGTAAAATGTTGATTTTTCAAAAAGTACGATCTTGGATTTTGCGATATTTTGAGGCTAGGCTTATATTGAATTAATGATGTCTCATATGAAAATTCTGAAGTACCCACTTCATGTATATTTAGTTATAAGTGTTGAAACAAGTGGCTTGGAGTAGCTGTAGAAGTAAAATCAGGATTAAAAACAAGTGACAATTGATTCTGCAGCAATAAACTAAACCTCATTTTCAAACATAAGTACATAATATGTTACCTCTCTAATATTTAACCATAATTCATATGAAATACTGAAGAAATGTAATAGAAAACGCCTTGGTTCCAAATCTCGCATATAAGCATTAAAAATGATTAATAAGCATTAATACAAGGTTATGGGTAAACAAGAAGGGATTGAAAGTAGGAAAAAAATTATGTAAAAGGATGACAATTACATGGCCCAACATCTCCCCCAAATTGAATATGTTGCATTTCCTCATGCAACCCACAACCGAGTTGTAAGGACTTCCATTTTTCAATGCACTTGCAAGTTACCTTGAAAGATTTGCTTGTTATTTTTACACTGTCATGAACCTTCCTACAGGTTGCCATAAATGATTTTACTGGAAGAATGTTAATGGATTTTACCTTTATGCTTGATCATTTCCCTCATGTCCACAACAGGTTCTTGTGGAGCATATTTTGAGTTCATTTTTGGTTCTTGTGTAACAATGTGATTTTTTTTTCTAAGAGCCAACACTGATTCTTGTGTAGCAATGTTGTTGCCATTCCCTTCCATATCCAATGCTAGTTCTTGTGTGGAAGTGCTTATGTTGTCTTGGGGATTTATTGTTTCTGTTGCGGTGCATGTTTCAAAAGTATCCTTCAAGTGATCCTTAGCAATTTTTATGGAGTTTCAGTAAATGTGTTTCATCAAATGACAAGTTGCAACAGATGAGTTTCAACAAATGAGTTTCAACAAATGAGTTTTAGGAGTAACAACAAACTTTTTAACCATTTTCTCCCAAACTACAAACTGGGATTTTCTAAAATTTTGTGAGCAGATGTGTATTATTTAATTTCTTATCCATACCAAAAATTGGATTTATACACATCACATATCTCAAGAAAAAGAAAAATTGTCTATAGGTGACGGTGTTTAATTTCTCAAAATTTATGAACTTGGTTTGCTTGAAACTTCGTGGGTTTGATTATCTTACCATAATGCTTCTCTTCTCCAAGTTTCGTGAATACCAAGTTCATGGTTTGAAAGATATTCTGAGTTCAATTTCTTCACTTTTGCAAAAACATGGGTGGATGAGAAGAAAAATGTGAGCTTGATTATTTTTCCCCTGCACCTGCACTTTTGCATGTACTCATGCAAAGAAGGTAGAATTGTCAACACAGAATCACCTGAAGCAGTGTCAATGATGAAATCTAGAGTCTTTGTTGAATCCTTTATCTACTCGTTATCAGATTTATATGTTCCAAGAATGTTCAATGCTTCATTCTTCTTTGATGCATACATACTCAAAATTGTTACATTCAGTCCAAAAATCCTTTCCAAATTTTACTTCCATACACAAGAAATATGATGAGAATGGCTCTAGCTCCTCCTTACTTGCCAATGTATCCTTAGTGTAGAACTTTGGGAATAAATATTTCAAAGGTGACAATGTCTCTTCTCCTCCACACACTTCCCATAGAGCGGGGAATTTACACCTCAATACAGACTATGGAGTGATGAGCAAGAATAAAATTCAGGTTGTTGCAACAACCACTACAAAACATGGTTCATTTCCTCTCAAATAATTACACCAAAGTCATGTAAGTGCATCGAGATACTTTCTCCTAAAACAACCTCAGATTTGTCATTGTTAATGTATGTATATTTGTAATTTGTTACCCTGCAATGGATGGTGAAAGCATGTGATGTCCCTTATATAAACATGTTTTCCTCAACAATCCTAGTTGGACAACAAATTTATTTTTGATGGAAAGGACCCATGGATCACTACTGATATCAATTTCATCCAAAAGTGATGAAAGTGCAGAACAAGGATGGGTGGCAACCAAAGAGTGATTTTACAGTACATAGAATATTAAATCATCCAAGTGGCTCCTTTATATAGAATATTTTCATGCATATTTTTCACACAGGACTCTTTGCACAAGTCTTAGACTGAGAAACATCTTTGTACATATATGTCTAACAAGAGTACACATTTTTTTGGAAATATTGTCATTTCCTCATAACTTTTCTTCCAAAGCAGTTGTTTGATCCTACCATCAAATATTGTATCCTCGAAGGGATCGATTCATCTCCCAAACATAGGAATATAATGAATGATTTCATGGCCTTGTACTTTCAGCTGTGACATCTCTTCAACATCCCTTACTGCACTAGTAATCACTTCATATAGATCAATTCCAGAGCCAACAAAAACCGAATATACTCCTTAATTTGTCTTAACGGAAGAATCCTTATTTTCTTTCCTAGTGTAGGGAAGCATATGCTTCTATAACAATTTTGTATGCTATAGGTTCTTGTAGGGAAACTTATACCTCTCTTCCAATATTTTCCTTGGCATGTGCATGTGTATCATTTGCTCCTTGGGTTGGTGTTGGTTCTTGTGAAACAACAACAATACCTCTTCTTTTCTTACTATTGGTTCTTGTGTGGCAGCAACAAGGGTTTCTTGCGTAGCATCATACCAATACCCTCTCCATGCTTCAACAAGGTTGTGGGAAATGATGCCATGAGTAGGATGATGTTATGAGTCACACAAAACAAGGGTGGTAATGGCATAGTGATGAAAGGTAAGGAAATGGACAATGTCCCCCTCCCTCAAACTGAAATATTTTAGCAATCCTTGGACAAAGGAAATGAAGTATGATAGAGGAAAAATAATGGAGTAGGAATAAGTAATTTTCAAAATACACAACTATATAATTCAATGAATCATGATTAAATAAAAGATAAAAAATCATACCTGCACCTACTTATGAATTCCATAATGTTTATGGCACCATCTTGATCTAATATGGTCCACAATGATGTAGAAACTTTGCAAGGGAGAGCAGTGTGGAGCTTGGAACAAGTAGCACAATGTAGATCTGGAACAAAATTATGATGTAGATGTTGGGAATATTTATTCAACTTGGAAATCATTATTTAGAGAGCAACTTGGATGGAATTTTTTATTTCTCACTTTATTCACAAACCTTGCCCTCTAACAAGATGGTTTTCAAACAAGGTTTGTTTAACTACATCCAAAGGGGTTTCACACTCATAATGTTTTTATTCTCTAAGAATGCCCACCATCAAGCTGGATTTCAAGCACTCCAAGGTCTCATGGTGCCTTAGAAAGGTTTTCACCATCAAATTTTATGAGTAAAAGGAATACAAGATGGCTCAACATTGTAAGTGAGTTGAGTGGCTTTATTTCCTGGGTTAGGTGTGGATGGAGCAGGAAGTAGGAAGTGAAGAGGTTGAAGTAGGCCTGATAATAATGGTCTCGAGAGGATTTTGACTTTAAGGCTGACAAAAAATGAAACTTTATTAATTTCAACATGTATGCATTTTATGAGTTAGGAAGAAAGAAATACATAAGCATACCATGGTATTGGTGAATGAGCATGATGGACATAAGATCTTTTGAAAGGATTATTCTAGGGAAATGGAATGTGGTCATGGGATTTGATTTATATAAAATTGGTGTTCAATGGGTCTTCACATCAATTCTCCATTTGTATTGTCTTCGATCCATCTACAACTTTGAAAACAAAGTTGCAGTAGTGCAACAATAAGGCGAGAGTAGTAGCATCATGTAGTAGGGTTGTAACAACAACATGTATCAACATATAGCATCACTTGTAACACCATCATGTAGAAGTACTGTAATAGCATCAATAGGCTCATAAATGGATATGAAGTATTTCTGGAGAGAATGCCCCTTTTTTAATGAAATTTTGTCTTCAGGAATCACTTGTGCATGAATTGACTCTCTTAGTTTTCCCAAGGCTTGCAAAAAATTAGCACTTACCTGTAATAAAATGTGAGATCATGGAATAAGAGAGGTTATCATTCTCTCTTCATCTAAGAAATATGCAAAAAAACAAGAAGTATTTACTTATAAAACAAATCCAAGGAAAAATGAATGAAGAAAAATTCATTTTATCTCTGCTGAGGAGTGGCGGTTGCCTTAGACTACATAACAATATTTCGTTGATAACTTATTTTGGTTCTCATCCAGTTTGAGTGATTCAAAATAAAAATGAAAATAGATTCATAGGGATACTTCCAATAGAAACAAGTTTTAAAAATGTTTTAATGCGATATTCCAAATCTGTTGAGTAACAACCTGCATGCTAGTGTTGTTTTCATTATTCCCACCTAGACCAACAATTACTTAATCGAGTACAACTCTTTCGTTTGATGATCGATCGAATTGATTAAAATTGGGGGTGAAATTATAGTCATGTAGGTAGCTCCAATAGAAACAGGTTTTTAAGAAAAGAATATTTGATGGTTCAAATATCTCAATGAACAGTTGGGAAAACAGAGTTTTAGGAGTGCAGATTTAGGATAGGCAGTTAGTATTTGAGGTGTACATTTCTCATAGTATATCGAAATTGCATGATTCAAATTGATTTTTAAAGTAGATTCAAGGGATAACACACCTTAGAAACAGGTTCGAAAATTACATCCATTAGATGTTCCAAAATTTGATTGTCCTAACTTTGTTCCTGGGCTTCCTACTCTACACTCAGTCACTGTTTTGGTCACATATTTTTCATTTGATATCCAAATTGAATGATTAAATATGGGTTAGAAACTATAATTCAAGGGATATGGTGTACAGAAACATGTTTTAAAAATGAGCCCATATGACCCCTAAAAATAGGACTGTCCTGACTGTGTTTTCAGTGAATTTATCAAACCAAATTTCCATAAGTGTCCAATCAAGAAGATATTTCTCCCAAATGATGATCTGGGTATGTGTAATGTTTCATATACAATTATCTCTCTGTGTAAGAAACCCTCACACACAAAAATATGAATAGATAGATCCTAGTTTATGCAATATGAACTGTGCATTATCTGCAACGAATGTAAAGAATATACCCAAGATCGGAAGTAAAAGATGAATTAATCGTGAAATCCAAAAATGTGGCAATGGGATCTTGACATAACCATCATGGGAGCTTAGAAGAGGCCACGAAGTTTCCCATTATTGAAAATATAAGATAATGAGAGCCTGACATAGCCATCGTGAGAATTGAAGAGAGTCCACATAGTGTCTCATTATCCATGAAATAAATTCCACAATTTGTTCATGAAATTGGGATTTTTGTATGATGAGGGCTTTGAAAATTAGAATGATAAATACAATCATCATCAAATCATTCGCCAATATGCAGAATATTAAAGGGATAGAGTGTGGGTAAAGACAATCAATGATGAAGAATCGATGGTTTTAAAGGAGTCTAAAAATGAAAATGGAGCATGCTTTTAATAAATAAGAGAAAAAAGAATGATGAAAAAAATAGTCGAGGGGTGTTGAAAAGAGGAAAGGGGAGAAATAGGTAATGAAGGGAAGGAAAATGGAAAAGAAACAAAAAATAAAGAGTAAGAAAGAAGAAGTAGTTAAAGGTAGGATGTAAGAGGCAAGAATGGAGAAAAAAAATTTCAGAGTAAGGTGGTAGAGAAGATAAATAGAAAAATATGAGAGAAGAGAAGTGGATGGAAACAAGAGGGAAAGTTGGAAATATGGAAGCAAGGAGAGAAATGAAGGAAAATAAAAGGAAGAAGAGGAGGGGTGACTAACATTATATGGATAATAAAATTAAAAATCTTTAACAATCCAAGATGTCATATAAAACATAATGAAAATTGGTCGCATACCTCGATAATTAATCCAGCCTCAAGCTTGAAGACTTCAACATTCCTTTGAATCCTTCTTCCAGTAGAATATCCTTTCACCAAACTTCCTACAAAAGAGAGATTAGTACTATTGGTGGCTCTTACTACACCACAAAAATGATCTTTTTAACTTATGCAAACTACATGCTCAAACTTAAAAATGTAGCTAAAAACAAATGCTAGTTGTACTTTCGCTCCTTCCATAAATTCCCCGACAACGACGCCAAAATGTTGGGAAAAATAATTGCTTATTAAAAAAACTAATTACTCAATACATTAATTATCAATCCAGGGTGCATTTGTTTATTTCAAAGTTACAATGCAAAGTATATGCATGCTACAATTTTCCTTCTAACGTTGGTTATCTAATATGTGTTGTAGTAAAGTTAATCAAACCACTCAACAAGATATCCAAAGCGAAGCACACCACTCAAATATTGCAAGAAATAACACAATTTTGGAAAGTAAATCATACCATACATCTAAGTATTGATTAATGGATCTATATACTATGTTTTACACACCCCATGACATGAAGGGAAAGAAGGTCTATCTATTTAACTAGAAGAGAAAGCAAATCTTAGCCTGCATAAAAGAAAGGTGATCCACTTGCTAGGAAAATAAAATTCACACGCTCTGAAAAGGAAACAAACATGTTGAAAATAAAACACATCAATTGTAGGTATCATGAGTATGAACCAATTGTCTCCTGAAGCAACCCCAACAATCTAATTCTAGGAACACACACTTGCAAGAATTGAAACACACTTGCGAAAAATTAAACACTCTAGAGGAATTGAAACACACTTGCAAGAAATTAAATAAATCGAGCTAAAAGATTTACTTCCCAGTTGATACAGATGTAAAACAAAGTATTTCCACTATTGGATAATTGGTTTTCATTGATGTTGTTGATAGTTGGTTTTAATTGATGTCAAGATATGCAGTTGTCATCGATGTCAACAGATGTGATGGGTGCATTTGACAAAGTCTACAAGAAGCCCTGGAGGAGTGGTCATGAAGGCCAAAGTTGTATGAGGAATCAAGATATGAAGGACAATGTAAATACAAGTAACATAGTCATAGATGGATAGTTCTCATTATATTGTTTCCAACGGTAGGTGGTACGTCATGTAGTTCCTCACGGTTGAGGAGTTATGAGGTCTTGAAGTTGGAAGCCCCGAAGAATGGTTAAGAAGCCCCTAAATAGTTACAAGTCATTAACTAAAGGGAAAAGTGGTTGTAACAAGAAGTCCTAAAGATAAGGAGAGAAGTTACTTAGAAAAGGTATAAATAGACAACAAGAATCCTCTCATTTGTACATTCACTTACACAAGTTTATTGAATATCTTCTAATGAGAAAGTGATCTATTGGCAAATCATTTCGACGAATCTGAGGTAGTGAAAGAGTAAGGTGAGAGAAATTCTTGGGATTGTAGAGGAGAGTAAGGGTTTTCTGTGAAACCATAATTTGGTTGACCCCCATGGGTCAGGCTACTATTATCCCGCGAGGCACCCTCGCGTGTTTTACAACACTTGTCCCATGAGGCACTATGTGATACATGGGTTAGTCCCGCTGATCCAAAAAGGATCCAAAGAAGACTAAGAACAACTCAGAACACACAGAAGAAACTCAGAACGTTCAGAATGGATTCAATAGACAACAAAATGGCAAACATTCAAATTTCCCAAAACTCAGTTAAAAGGGCATGATCGCGAAGAGCACGTCACAAGCTTTCTAACAACACAAATGACTCGTCAAACAGAGTTACGGATCAAACGATATAAGCAATCAAAGTTTTGGTCAACCTAGCACTATCAGCATGGATGAGTCAACATTTGTACTGCTAACGTCAACATTAGTGTGGATGATGTCAAGGTCTGTATAGCCTATGTGGAAAACGCAAAGGGTGACACATGTCATGATGACATTAGCATGATGTCATCATGCCATGTGGTAGCACCAAAGGCTGCCAAGTGTCACTCAGATTTGGACTTTTTAGGGTGCCATGTGGATGAGTAAAAACGTTCCATGTGGCAACCCGAGATGATGCCACGTGGAACCACCTAGAAGTTGCCATGTGTCTCGAGGTGAAGTTAGCATACATATGGGAAAATCAATAGATGCCATGTGTCCTAATAGGATGGTGCCACATGGCACCCCCAAAATGCACATGGAGGCCCAAGAAATGGAAAAATGAAAAAATATAATAATAATCGACCGCCAAATATGGCGGTGGTTCCACCAGAATAGGCGGTATATTCCACCTCCACCAAACTTATCCACCATCGAAATCTCCACTAACATCCCCGCCACATTTAGCAAAGCACACCAAAACGTTTGCCATATTTAGCACAAACCACCAAACAGTCCACACATGGAGCAGAGTCCACGGGATTTGAATCTGTGACCTCCACTAACCCACACTCTAAACTTATCTCTACCTACCAATGCACCAAGCACCTCATTTATTACGCAACCGCCAAGTTTTTGTATATAAGGGGGTGTTCAACAGTGTTTTGGGAGAAGATAGAGCACGAGAGGAAAACCAAGCATGTTCATACAGTATAGACATGTACATATTTTTGCACAGTTTTCGAGAATCGGCATGGATTTCAAGATCTGTCCAATCATTTATTGCAGGACCTGTGGCATGCAAACCAAGGCAAGGGTGACTCTTGGGCTAAAACGTGTCTGACTCGGATCGAGGTGTGGAGATAGTCATTTTTAGGTAAAAAGATGCCACGAACATAGTGGTGGTGTTAATTTTCTGATATGAGCAAAGATTTTGTAGCTTAAATCCAGAATGAGGTATACTTATGTATTTTTCCCAATTCTTTTGTGGAGTTAATAAAAAGACCTACCCTTTTGAGAGCAGGACCCAGAGACATAGTACACTAGGGAAAAAATCCGTTATCAACTTCTTTATGTTCATATTACATGCTTATGTCTCTTTCCTTTTGAGATTTTCCTTCTTTATGGTGTACTTTTGTTTATGCTCATTTAATACAGTTATTTTATAAGTCCCTCGATGAAAAGATCTTGGGTCATGTTGGTATTAGAGCAGTCGTCATTGAATTGAATATTTGAGTATGAATGATTACTAGGTCCAAGCATAAGCAGGGTGAAGGAACTCTTAAGACTTTCAATCCTAAATTTGGTCATGCATCCTGAAGGAAGAAGATGGCAGAAGAGGGAAAGCGTGATGAACAGAAGAAAAAATTTCACATGGTATTTTATTGCATGTCAGAAATGGTTGAATGAATGTATGGAGATTACGAGAAGAGGATGAAGAAGAAAGGGAAGAAAAAGGAAGTAGATGCAGATGATGATGCTTCGATAAATCAAGGGGTTGGAGGAGATCCTCTTGAGCCTCCATCTTCACCTTCAAGTTCTAGTTCTTCTTCCTTTGAGCATTCTCATCACTCTCAACATTCTAACCATAAATCCTCTTTTAAGAAACCATTATTAAATCTTGATGTAAAGTTTTCATTACCTATGTTTAATGGAGATGTCAATCCTGGAAAGTTAGACAATTGGATGTGACAGGTTGAAGTATATTTTCGTGTTCAACATATTGACGAAGAGGAAGTTAAAGTACAATTGGATTCTCTTTGGTTGGAAGACATCGCTCTCGTATGGTGGGAGAGAAAGCTACATGATAAAAGTAAGTGTGGTAATATTCTTTCCACATGGTTGGAATTCAAATCAGAGATAAAGAAGCAGTTCTATCCATTAGGGTATTTACATAAAGCAATTATGGAATGACAAACTTTGAGACAGAGTAAAGGTTACACTATACAAAATTTCACAGAAGAATTTAGGAAGAAATCTCTAGCATTGAATATTCCTTTGGATTCTTATGAAACTTTAATGAAGTATATTGGCACACTTCACATTTATATTCATCATACTTTTCTCTTATTTAACCCCACTTGTCTTGATAAAGTTTGTGTGCAAGACACTCACCTTGAGGACAGGGGGAAACATGTTCAAGAAGATCCTACGAAGAAACCTTCCAATTTCCCACAAAATACTTTCAATAAGTTTAAAAGGAAGGACAAGAAGACCGATATAGTAACGAGAGAAGGAGGAAAACCATCTTGCACTCATTGCAAGAGGAATGGTCACGATGAAGAACACTGTTGGAAACTGCATCCAAAAAAGAAACTGAAACGGTTCAGTGGAAAGTGGAAGAAAAAGATCATTGCTACAGTGCAGCAAGATCTTGGTTCCGAATCAGGAGATGAAGGAAATATCATGACGGTTGGAGTACAAGGTAAAGATTCTCTTCATGCTAGTTCAAGTTCCAATGATGAATCTCATATTGATGAACAAAAGAGGAACGCGTTATTTCATATACGAGTTGTATGTAAACATACTAAGATAGATACATTATTTGATATGGATTCCCAGGTAAACTTAATATCTGAAGAACTTATCAAGAATATGAGTCTTGTAATGAAACCACATCCAAAGCCTTACCCTATTATTTGTGTATGTGACGAAGAAAAAATTAATGTCACCAAACAATGTAGAATCAGATTTTCTATTGCTTCAAAGTTGATTGATGAAGTGGACTTGGATGTTGTACCACTTGATATATGTGGCATAGTGTTGGGGAGTCCTTATCTTTATGATAGAAAATAAGTCTTCTTTCATCATGAGAACAAATATGGCCTTACTAAAGGGGGAGTGGAATATATTGTTAGATCTCACAGCATGAGGGTAAATACAACACTTGTTAGTGTAGGGAAAATGAAAAGACTCATAACCACTAATAAGATATATGTACTCATGGTCATCAAAGAGAAAGATGTCGGGACATCTGATGCTTTCCAAGGATGTGATCCATCTCATAAACAAGAATTAATTGATATTGTTTCTAAGTATGATGATATTTTTCAGGAACCAATGGACTACCTCCTAAGAGGGAAATCCAACATGAGATACATCTTCAGCAAGATTCTCCTCTTCATAATGTGGGCATATACAAGATGTCAGTTGTGGAGATGGCATAGATCAAGAAGCAGGTATAGGTCTTATTGGATCAAGGGGTCATCAGGCCCAGTTCATCTCCTTGTGGTTCTCCGATCGTGATGGTGCCAAAGAAAGATGGCACATGGAAAATGTCTGTCAATTACTGGGGTTTAAATAAAATCACGATGAAAAATAGATACCCTCATCCTTGCATAGATGATTTACTTGATCAGTTGAAGAATGATGTTTATTTCACTAAGTTGGATTTGTGCAGTGGATATCATCAAATCGGGGTTGCAGAACAAGATGCATGGAAAACTGCCTTTAAAACCAAACAAGGATTGTTTGAGTGGTTATTTATGTCGTTTGGGCTTTGTAATGCTCCGACAATTTGCATGCATGTGATGAATGATGTATTCAGGCATTTTCTAGATGACTTTGTGATTGTATATTTAGACAATATTCTTGTTTTTAACGGGACTTGGGATGAACATGTAAGGCATGTAAAGAAAGTATTGGATACTTTGCAAAGGGAAAAGTTGTATGTGAAAATGTCTAAATGTGAATTTGGCAAGATTGCACTTGTATATGTATTTCATATCGTGGGAGGAGGACAATTGAAGATTGATCCTTCCAAGATTGAAGTAATTGTGAAATGTCATGAGCCAAAGAGTGTAACCAAGATCTGAAGCTTCTTGGTTGCAGTCCAGCATTAGAGGAGATTCATTCCCAACTTCTCCTTTATAGCAACTCATTTGCATGCCTTAACCAGTGTGAAGAACACTTTGTTAAACAGGATAGTCTAACTG
>ML787592.1:172155-185166 GCA_009831015.1 Picea engelmannii | reverse complement strand
CAGATTATGCCTTTTACTGTATGTCTTGCTACAAATCATTCAAATAAATAAATATGCAATCACATAAATAGACAATGACACAAAAAATTTCATGAGGAAACCCAAAAGGGAAAAACCTCTTCTTCTTATGAATGAAAGGCAAGCTCCAACTCCTCTTTACATTCTTATTTGATCTGAGCTACAACCCAGATGAGGCTGCTACCTCTGTTTCTTCAACACCTACTGAATGGAAGCTCAACTCCTGGATGTACAAGCACCAACTTGTACAGGGGACTTTTACAGTCTCCCCTTGCTCCTCCCTACCACCCTGAAATCATTCTCTGTCAAATATTGAGCATTCAAATCTTCTTTGTTTTTCATATCACAATTCATTCTTGATCAGACCAGTTAGATTTATCAATCTGTGTATGTGTCTTCCCTCCTCTATCTTTTTCTCTTCCTCAAATTTTATAGAGCCATATATCTCCCATAATCCTCACACATTTCTTTTCTTGCAACATTCAATTTATATATCTTCATGTATCATCAATGTGTATAATCGAACCCTCAGGCTTCAAAGAATTAGTTACAATAACTGAATAACTACCTTACAATGAACATTATTGGTCAAGGTCTCAAGAAGAATAGTAGCCACACAATCAGTTTAAATATTTAACTAGCAGCATTCGATGATCATACATTTGTTTTGTCTCAACATAGAATAACCCTCGAGCGCTTCGACAAGACACTTGTGCTTAAACCATATGCCCATTGGCTATGACCACAGGCTTAACTAAAATGCATTTTTCATTTCGGCATTTTGACGTTTTTTCTTTTCAGGTTTTCGAGACTCGCAATATTCCCTTTCGGCATTTCAGCTTTTAGCGTTTCGGCATTTCAAGGTTCACTACTTCAAAGGTTAAAGTTCCTTTGATCTTTGATTTCTCGGTCTGCGAAACTACGAACTGGAGTCTTTATTGATGTGCCTGTTTCAGGATTTCGGCATTTCGCATTTCGCAACTTTGGGACTCCTGTGATGAAGAGTCTCGACTTTTGACTCCTCCAACTCCCGGTATCTGAAACTCCGAAACGTCATGGTTTTTCATTTCACAATTTCATCATTCTTGTTGTGAGTTTCCTTGACACCTCCAACTCCTGTAATCTGAAACACCGTGGTTTCTCATTTCACGATTTCATCATTCTTGTCGTGAGTTTCCTTGACACCTCCAACTCCTGGAATATGAAACGTCGTGGTTTCGCATTTCGTGATTTCATCATTCTTGATGTCGAAGGTTGGATCTCCTCCTTTCTTTGATTCCTGAATTCTGAAAGAACTCTCAGCGAACCACCATGCAACTTCAAGTTTGACATTAATGACAAAACCTGTGCAACTTGACCAACAAACTCCCCCTTTGGCATTGATGGTGAACTTTAAATAATTTCTCCCCCTTTTGACATCTATGGCAAAGGAATCAACCATACTCCCCTGAGCAAATAAAAACCACTTGCAAAGATGTATCATTTCAGCAGCAACTCCCCCTATCAATAATAGTCAATAAACCTGTGCACTCTGATTTTATAATGAAGCCCGTGCAATATTTGAGAATGAAATGAAATTACAGAGGGTAAACCCCCAAATGATCCCTGAGAATTTCAAATTGCATTTTAGGTAAAGATTTAGTAAATACATCTACAATCTGATCCTTTGTGCCAACATATTCCACTTTAATAACTTTAGACATAACCTGCTCTATTAGAAAATGAAATTTAATGGGAATGTGCTTTGTTTTTTAATGCAGAACATGATTTTTAGAAATGCTAATTGCACTGGTATTATCACAGAAGATAGGTATAGGTTCATCATAATGAATATGTATATCTTCTAGCATTTGTTTCATCCATAGAACCTGAGTGCAACAAGTTGCAGCTGCTATGTATTCTACTTCAGCAGTAGACAGAGACACTGTTGATTGTTTTTTACTTGACCAACTTACAAGACATCCTCCAAGAAAAAATGTTACTTCACTAGTACTCTTCATGTCATCAACACAGCCTGCCCCATTAGCATCAGTGAAAGCATATAAATCAATCTGATTTCCTGTAGGATACCACAAACCATACTCTATTGTCCCCTTAAGATATCTGAAAATTCTTTTGACTACAAGTAGATGAGAAGTTTTTGGTGAATCTTGAAACATGCCAACTTGACAAACTACATGCATAATATCAGGTCTTGTAGCTGTAGCATAAAGAAGACTACCAATCATAGATCTATATACTGTCTGATCAACATCTTTAGTATCATCAAACTTACTTAATTTACAACCAGTAACCATGGGAGTGCCAACTGGTTTGGACTCTTCCATCTGAAATTTCTTAAGCATTTCATTGATATACTTGGTTTGACAAATGGAAATACCTTTATCAGATTGAGTAATTTGCAAGCCTAAGAAAAACTTCATTTCTCCTAGCATGGACAACTCAAACTCTTTCTGCATACTTTCAACAAACTGTTTACAGAGCCTATTATCATCACTACCAAAAATTATATCATCTACATATATCTCATCAATGATCAGGCTATCATTTTCTTCTTTAATATATAGATTACTATCAGTGTTACCTTTCTTGAATCCTTGCTGCCTCAAGTAATTTTCAAGTCTAGAATACTAAGCCCTTGGTTCTTGCTTCAGCCCATACAATGTCTTTTTCAACCTGTAAACATATCGTTCTACTTCTTGTACCTGAAAATCATCTGGTTGTTCCATATATACTTTTTCCTTTAAATCACCATCCAAAATTGCAAACTTTACATCCATTTGGTAAACTTTAATGTGTTTAGAACTGACATAAGCTAGAATCAATCTAATGGATTCCATTCTTGCAACAGGAGCAGAATTTTCTCCAAAATCCGTTCCTTCTACTTGTGCATACCCTTTACAAACCAATCTAGCCTTGTTTCTAGTTATTTTACCTACTTCATCCATCTTATTTCTGAAAACCCATTTAATCCCTATGACATTCTTATTCAAAGGTCTAGGAACCAATTCCCATGTCTTTTTTTTTCTATTTGACTAAGTTCTTCATTCATTGCTTTCATCCAGTACTCATCTTTAATTGCTTCTTCAATATTTTTGGGTTCAATCAGATAAAGTAAAGATATCTTTTCATGGAGGTGGATTCTTGCCTTCTGCTTCTTGTTCCAACACCTGTATTTATGTCACTAATTATTTGTTCTTCAGGGTGATTTTTCTGTATTCTCTTGCTTGGAGTCTTTGATGGAGTCATGCTTTTGGATGGAGTTGTGCCATGTGTCAAAGTAGGAATTAATTGTTCACTGTCAACAGCCTTAGTTTCTTCTATTTCACTTACTTCTTCATCCATCTTATGTTTGTCATATATATCATGTATTTGTTGATCCTTTTGTTTAGATTTAGACTTCAAAAATGAGGACTCATCAAACCTTACATCTATAGATTCAACTATCTTTATTAATCTGAAATTATAGCATTTATAAGCCTTTATTGAACATGAATACCCAACCAATATGCCCTCATCAGTTCCTGAGTCTAATTTTCCCAGATTTGTATCAATTCTTTTAATGTAACACTTACTCCCAAAGATTCTAAAATGTTTTATTTTTGCTGGTCTTCCTTTCCATAATTGATAAGGTGTCTTATCATTATTATTTCTTAGCAAACTTTTATTCAATATGTGTACAACAATGTGAAAAACTTGAGGCCAAAACATGTCATTCAATATGGACTCATTTAACATTGTTCTTGCCATTTCCATAATAGTTCTATTTTTTCTTTCAATAACACCATTTTGTTGAGGTGTTTTTGTAATAGAGAAATGTCTTTTAATTCCATTTTCAACACAGTAATTGTTAAATTCTTTTGATATAAACTCTCCTCCATTGTTTGACCTTAAGCACTTAATCTTCATATCAATTTCATTTTCAATCAAATCTTTGAAAACTTGAAAATAGTTAAAAGTTCCAGACTTCTTTTTCAATAAAAACAACCAATTCATTCGAGTAAAATCATCCACAAATAATAGAAAGTATCTTTCACCATTTAGACCTGTTGTCCTCATAGGTCCACATACATCAACATCTATTATTTCCAAAGGTTTTGTTGTAGAATATTCCTTTGTTTTAAACTTGACTCTAGTTTGTTTACCATGTTGACATTTTTTACAAATAGAGTTGGAAAGATTCTTTATGACAGGTAAGTTCCTTATTGCCTCTTTTTTATTTAACTGAATCAAATTGTCAAAGTTAATATGTCCAAGTCTTTTATGCCATAACCAACTTTCATCTTCATGTCCAAGATAGCAATTTTCATCCTTCTCATCTAAAATGTATATGTTATTTGATGTCCTTGTAGCTGTTCCAACTAACTGATTTGTTTTAACATCCCTGATTTGACATTGTTTTGAATCAAATATCATAAGATGCCCTTTATCACATGTTTGACTTACACTCAACAAGTTATGTTCCATATTTTCAACCAGTAAAACATTTTCAACCATTATGTCTTTATTCAAACAAACTGTGCCTCTTCCAACTATTCGAGTTAATTGATCATTACCAAATGTGATTGAACCTTCTTTTCTTTCATCTAAATAATCAAAGATTTGTTTTCTGCCTGTCATATGTTTTGAGCATCCACTGTCCACACCCCACTTAATTTTATGATCATCTTGTAAAACAAGTTTGCACTCTTCAACTTCTAAATGATCATTCTTCCTTTTCCAATAACTAGTTTTCTGATTTGTGTATTGGTTTATAACAGATTTTTGGAAATTCATTGGACAGTTTCTTGAAATGTGTCCAAAGTTATTACACCTATAGCATTCAACCTCAAATTTTAAAGCATCAAATCTGTTATGTGAGTTGTTCACATTGCTCTGAATAGATTTATCATGTCTTCTTTCATATTCAAATGTAGATATGCCATGATTGTTATGTGCACTTATGTTTCTTAAAAAAACATTATAGAAAGTTGCTTTGTGTCCATACTTATAACAAAAGAAACAATAGCCTTCAAACCTGTTTTGATGTCTACCATAACTTCTTCTATGCACTGTTGAAGCCTGATTCTCTTCTTGCCTTTCTGATTCAATCTTCTTGCTAGTAATTTTCTCATGATTATCCTCTATACCTACTTTCTCAACACTTGAACTAGAACATTCATTAGTTACTGCAGATTTATAACCAATTCCAGTCTTATCATATGTTGATTTTTTACTACAAATAATTTGATTCAACACTTGAGAACTATGATTCATGTTATTTTCTTGTACTTTCTTTCTTAATGAGGCTACTTCAATTTTTAAACCTTCATTTTCCTTATCCTTTTCTGCAAGAATTTTAGTTAGAGCTTCCTCAGTCACTCTAGCCTCTTCTATTTTAAGCTTTAAGTCAACTAACATGATTTCAGTGCTCTTAATCAAACCATTTGATTTCTGTAATTCAAATTCTTGTTTATTAATTCCTCTTTTGAATTGTTTACACTCTCTTCTTACTTTCTTTAGTTCAGACAAAACTCTTACAAGTTCAACTTCCAGGTCAACTTCACCTTCTTCTTCTTCAATAAGTTCATCATTCTGATTTTCCATAGCTATAAAAAGTCTTATATCTGAAATTTCATCACTTTCATCTATATCCGAGGAATCGCTATTATTTTTGATGAATAGACTTTTCTTTTATAAGAATTTATTCGAAATGGATTCTTATAAATTTTCTTATATTCTTTGGTTTTGATGTTACTTTCTTCTTCTCCATCAGAATGTTTATTGAAAGGACACTTAGAAGCAAAATGCCCTATTCTACCACAATCAAAGCACTTGAGAGGAAGTTTA
This sequence comes from Picea engelmannii, assembly GCA_009831015.1. Lineage (NCBI taxonomy): Eukaryota > Viridiplantae > Streptophyta > Pinopsida > Pinales > Pinaceae > Picea > Picea engelmannii. The sequence goes on along the minus strand of ML787592.1, from coordinate 179,319 downwards.
CCTTTGTACTTGCCAGTACCTCTTTTTAGATTTTTGACAAAGTTAGCTTCTTCCATGTCTTCTTCTGAATCCTCATGATTACTGGTTTCTGTTTCAACCTTTTTCGTGTCCTTATTTGTTGCCTTGAAAGTTGCTTCCTTATTGGAAGAATTCTCATTAGATGTCCTCATCTCATATGCTGTTAGTATTCCTTGCAACTCATCCATTAATAAAGTAGCAATATCAGTTCTGTCTTCTAAAGCAGATATTTTGGGATCAAATCTTGCAGGTAAATATCTAAGCACTTTTTGCACAATAATAGCATTTTCAACTATTTCTCCTAAACCTCTCATAGTATTGACTACTTCATCAATACGTAAGAAATAAGTAGCTATATCTTCAGATTCTTCCATCTTTTAACTTTCAAATTGAATTCTATATGATTGTAATTTAGCATTCTTTACATTAGTATCTCCTTCATATACCTTCTTTAGTTTGTCCCATAGCTCTTTTGCTGACTCACAATGCATTACTTTAACAAATTCTAAACTTGCCAATCCTCCAAGTATTGCATACATAGCTTTGGAATTACTCTCATAGAATTTCTTCCCTGCAACATCTGTTGGAACTGTTGTTGGAGTCTTATATTCATTCAACACAACTTGCCAAACATCTACTCCTTGAAACTACAAAAACAACTTCATCCTGATACTCCAAAAAGCATAATTGTGTCCATCAAACAGAGGTAATCCATGTTTAGTAAAATCAGATTTCTTATCCATTTTTAAGGATCAAACTTCCAGTGATTAAACTGAATCTTGAAGTAACCTTCTCTGATACCAATTGTTAAATAGGATAGCCTAACTGAGAGGGGCGGGGGTGGTGTGAATCAGTTAGATAAAATTTCTTTCCTTTTATTTAATAGATTACTCAATGAACACAAATTATGCCTTTTATTGTATGTCTTGCTGCAAATCATTCAAATAAATAAATATGCAATCACATAAATAGACAATGACACAAATATTTTCATGAGGAAACCCAAAATGGAAAAACCTCTTCTTCTTATGAATGAAAGGCAAGCTCCAACTCCTCTTTACATTCTTATTTTATCTGAGCTACAACCCAAATGAGTTTGCTACCTCTGTTTCTTCAGCACCTACTGAATGGAAGCTACAACTCCCAGATGTACAAGCACCAACTTATGCATGAGACTTTTACAGTCTCCCCTTGCTCCTCCCTACCACCCTAAAATCATTCTCTGTCAAAGATTAAGCATTCAAATCTTCTCTGTTTTTCATATCACAATTCATTCTTGACCAGACCACTTAGATTTATCAATCTGTGTATGTGCCTTCCCTCCTCTATCTTTTTCTCTTCCTCAAATTTTATAGAGCCATATATCTCCCATAATCCTCACACATTTCTTTTCTTGCAACATTCAATTTATATATCTTCCTGTATCATCAACGCGTACAATCGAACCCTTAGGCTTCAAAGAATTAGTTACAATAACTAAATAACTACCTTACAATGATCATTATTGGTCAAGGCCTCAAGAAGAACAGTAGCCACACAATCAATTTAAATAGTTAACCAACACCATTCGATGATCATACATTTGTTTTATCTCAGCATAGAATAACCCTCGAGCGCTTCGGCAAGACACTTGTACTTAAACCATATGCCCATTGGCTATGACCACAGGCTTAACTAAAATGCGTTTTGCATTTCGGCATTTCGGCGTTTTTTCTTTTCGGGTTTTCGAGACTCACAATAGTCCCTTTCGGCATGTCATCTTTTAGCGTTTCAGAATTTCAGGGTTCACTACTTCAAAGGTTAAAGTTCCTTTGATCTTTGATTTCCCAGTCTGCGAAACTCTGAAATGGAGTCTTTGTTGATGTGCCTGTTTCGGGATTTTGGCGTTTCGCATTTCGCAACTTCAGGACTCCTGTGATGAAGAGTCTCGACTCTTGACTCCTCCAACTCTCGGTATTAGAAACTTTGAAACATTGTGGTTTCACATTTCGCGATTTCATCATTCTTGTCATGAGTTTCCTTGACACCTCCAACTCCCGGAATTCGAAACTCCGAAACGTCGTGGTTTCGCATTTCGCAATTTCATCATTCTTGATGTCGAAGGTTGGAGCTCCTCCTTTCTTTGATTCCCGAATTCCGAAAGAACTCTCAGCAAACCACCATGCAGCTTCAAGTTTTACATTAATGACAAAACCTGTGCAACCTGACCAACACACTTTTTAGTGGGAAGGAAAGCAACAAAAAGATTTCAACATTTTGAAGGAGAATATCAATACCGCACTAGTATTAACATTGTCGAATCTTCAATAGTTGTTCGAGATCGAGACAGATGCTAGTAGATATGCCATGGGTGTAGTATTGATGCAATATCATAAGTCTATCTGTTACCACTCTGAGACTTTTAACCTAGCTTTTGTTAACTATCCTACATATGATAAAGTGTTGTATGAATTAGTTCAAAGTGTAAAGAAATGGAAGCATTACTTGTTAGGGAAGGAAACAATTATACATACAAATCACTAGCCCTTACAGTATCTCCAAGCACAGACCAAACTGCAACAATCTTTGCACTACATATGGATGGGTTTTCTACAACAATTTCATTTGGTAATCAAGTACAAGAAGGGTACAAGTAACAAGGTAGAGAACTATTGTCTGCAGAGAAATTTACTCTATCATCTTGGGAAGCTATGTATTCCTACAAGTGAACGAGTCCATGTAATACGAGAAGATCATACTTCTCTTGTGTTTTGGAATTTTGGGGTAGGAAAAACTATGGCTCATTTGCAGAGGTTTTGTTATTGGCCTCAAATGAAAGAAATTGTAAATAAGTATTAAAGGGGTGTGTGATGTGTTCTACTTGTAAGCCCACCAATAGAAAATTGGGGCTATACTCACCACTTCCTGTTCCATCCCATCCATGGGAAAGAATTTCCATGGATTTTGTAGGGGGTTTACCAATGACCAGAGGGGGTCATGATTATTTGTATGTTGTAGTGGATAGGTTCAACAAGATGTGTATCTTGATGCCTTGTAAAAAGAAGATCACTGCTAAGCAGACCGCTAATCTCTTTTTTCATCATGTATGGGTTCACTTTGGATTACCCACGTCCATTGTCTCGAATCGAGATACTCGATTCCTGGGGGATTTTTGTACTAGCTTGTGGAGAATGATGGACACCAAATTGAAGAGGAACACTTCCTTCCATCCACAGACCAACTGATAGATAGAGGTGGTAAACATAACAGTGGTACTTTTTCTTTGAGGCTACTATAGCAAGAATCCTAAGTTATGGGATGAGCAAATATCTTATGTACATCATGCTTATAACCGAGCTTTACATTCATCCACTTAGATTTCACCTTTTGAGACATGTTTTGGGTACTTACAAAAGGTTCTTTTGGACTTGATGTATGGGAGAGATGTCGATGTGAGTGAAGAACGAACAGAGGACAGATCCCACAAGTTCATCCAAAGGATTCAACAGATACACCAAGCAGTCAGGGAACAGTTGGAGAAGAGTCAAGAACAGTATAAAGCTCGGCATGACAAGCACAAGGTTGATCATCAGTTCCAGGTTGGAGAGCAAATATGGCTTCACATTAGAAAGGAACGATTGAAGGGTGAAGGCAAGAAACTCAATCCCATCCGATATGGACCCTTCTTTATATTGGAGAAAAGAAACACAAACTATTTTCGTTTAGATATTCCACCTTATATAGATTTATTCAGTTGTGAACATAGAGAATTTGAAACTTTTTGAGCCTCCCATGATCATGGATCAGGATGAGGAAGTTTCAATACCTTTAGTTGATGCATTTTCACTTGAGTACTTGGATTATTTACAGGAATATATCATCCTGGACAAAAGGACGAGGACTTCACGTAGGGGTGATGTTGATTAACTTTGAGTAGGCTTAAAGGGCACACATCCAAGAAATAAAAAGTGGATTGAGAAGGACAAAGTGAGGGGACTCTTCCCTCACTTACCAGTTGATTAATGAAATCTTTTGGTGGTCCAAAAATATCTCAGTGGGAAGGTGTGATCCAAAAAGGATCTAGAGAAGACTAAGAACAACTCAGAATGCACATAAGCAACTCAGAACGCTCAGAATGGCTTCAGGAGATAACAAAAAGGAAAAAATTTAAAGTTCCCAAAACTCAGTTAAAAGGGCATGATCACGAATAACACATCACAAGCTTTCTAATGATGCAAACGACTCGTTAAACGAAGTTACAAATTAAAATATATAAGCGTTCAAAGCTTTGGTCAACCTAGCCCAGTCAACAGGGATGAGTCAACATCCATACTGCTGACGTCAACATCCGTACAGCCTACGTGGCAAGTGCATAGGGTGACATGTGTCATTATGACATCAGCATGCCACGTGGAAACACCAGATACTGCCACATGTCACTTAGTTTTGAACCTTTTAGGGTGCCATGTGGATGAGTAAAAAAGTGCCACATGGCACTGCTATGTGACGCCATGTGGCACCACCCAAAATATTCCACGTCTCTTGTGGTGACGTCAACATACATATGGTAAAATCAGTGAATGCCACATGGCCCAATAGGAAGGCGTCACGTGGCACCCCCAAAATGCACATGGAGGCTCAGCAAATGAAAAACTGAAAAAAAATATAATAATAACTGACTGCCAAATATGGCAGTGGTTCCATCATAATTGGCGGTATATTCCACCTCCGCCAAACTTATCCACCACTAGAATCTCCACTAATTTTCCTGCCACATTTAGCAGAGAGCGCCAAAATGTTTTCCATATTTAGCACAAACCGCCAAACAGTCCACCAAATGGAGCGGAGTCCATGAGATTCGATCCCGAGACCTCCACTAACCCATGCTCTAAACTTAGCTCCACCTACTAGTGCGCCAAGCGCCTCATTTATTACACAACCGCCAAGTTTTTGTATATAAGGGGGTGTTCATCAATGTTTTGAGAGAAGACAAAGCACAAGAGGTAGACCAAGCGCATCTGTACGGTACATATATGTATGTATTTTCACACATTTTTTGAGAATTGGCATGGATTTCAAGATCTGTCCAGTCAGTTATTACAGGAGTAGTGGCATACAAACCAAGGCAAGGGTGCCTCCTGGGCCAAAAAGTGTCCGGCTCAGATTGAGGCGTGGATATAGTCATTTTTAAGCAAAACGATGCCACGAACGTAGTCGTGGTGTTATTTTTCTGATCGGAGCAAAGATTATGTAGCTTAACTCAAGAATGAGGTATACTTATGTATTTTGCCCAATTCTTTTGTGGAGTTAATAGAAAGACCTACCCATTTGAGAGCAGGACTCGGAGACGTAGTCCACTAGGGACGAACTCCGTTATCAAGTTCTTTGTGTTCATATTGCATTCTTATGTCTCTTTCCTTTTGAGATTTTCCTTCTTTATGGTGTACTTTTGTTTATGCTCATTTAATATAGTTCTTTAATAATTCACCCAACGAAAAGATCTTGGATCACCCACGAGGCTAAACTATATTTGAAGGAGGATGCTAGTACTAGGTTGTTGAGGTTGAGGAAGAGCTACATGTCTAAAATCTCATGTATCAGGTCAGCTATAGGTGAAAAGGTATGTCTATATGCATGTTTTGAGGGTTACATCTTGATGATGTTATAGTGCATGCTTGAGGCATGTCTTTGGTATCTTGTTGAGGCATTGGTATATGATTGAGACACATCTTTGGTGCATGATATGAGGAACATCTTGTTGAGGTTATGGAACATGTTTGAGGCACATGCATTGGATGTTGAGGTACATGCTTGAGGCATGTCTTTGGTATCTTGTTGAGGCATTGGTATATGATTGAGACACATCTTTGGTGCATGATCCGAGGAACATCTTGATGAGGTTATGGAACATGTTTGAGGCACATGCATTGGATGTTGTGGTACATGCTTGAGGCATGTCTTGGTGATTCTGGTACACGTTGAGGTACACCATAGTGATGTTATGGTACATTGATTAGAAGCATATATTGACTATGTTGGTATCTTGGTATTGTGGCTATCTTGGTTATGCTTGAGGCACTTGATTGATGATATCTTATGGTACATGGTGTATGGCATGATTGAGACATATCATGAGTGATATGGTATATGGTTGATGCATGAGATGGTACAAGTTTGACACATGGTTGACGTACATGATATGGTACATGGTTCATGCGTGATATGGTACATGGTTGATGCATGATATGGTACAAGTTGATGTACATGGTTGATGTACATGGTATCGTAAAGGTTGATATACATGATTGATGTACATGGTATGGTACAGGTTTTGGTACTTTGTTGATGTACATGGTTGATGGTTGATGTACATGATTGATGTACATGGTTTGGTGATGGTTTTGATATCCATGTGAGTGGATATGATTATAGTTGGTTGATGATAGTATATCAGTGGCATAGACAGTGAAAATGACAGTGGCAACATAGTTACCAACTTAATGAGAACTCTATAGAGTTCTCGTTTTTGGGGGGGTCAAGTTTTTTACCCCGTTTTTAAAAATGGTGTGGTAGCACCCCCCTCCCTTTTTAGGTGGTTTTTTTATATTTTAAATTTTTTGATACATAAGGTTTCCACTTTTTTTGTTTTTAAATGCTTGTTTTTTCATTTATTTTCAAATTGTTCAATTTTTTTTATTTTTTTTCTCAACTGTTTTTTTCATCTATTTTTCAACTTTTCTATTTATTTATTTATTTTTATTCAATGGTGTTTTTAATCATATTTCCATGCTCAATCCAATGTTAAAAATGTTGTACACCATTTATTTTTTTTATTTTAAGAGTTTTCATGTAATTATGTGTCCTTAATTAAATTAGGCTTCCATACTTTTTAAATATAGTGGAAAATATCATTTTAACACATTGTTTTACCTTTACTTCAATACATAGAAAATAATTGTAGTTAAATAACACTATTTTAAAATATTTACCAAAAATATATATTTCATTTTTTTTTATCAATTAAAAACTAAACAAAATAAGAGAATAAAGAGAATTGAGATTAAAAAAATATATATATATATATTTTAAAAACAAATTTATATTAAAAAAATCCATCGAAAAAAAACCTAAAAATTAAAGAGGAAAAAAAACATAAAATTAAAAAAA
>ML787592.1:57949-145412 GCA_009831015.1 Picea engelmannii | reverse complement strand
CTCTGTTTCAGCACTGTGTTTCAACATCTGTGTGCCAGCATTTGCGTTTCAGCATCTGCGTTTCAGCATCTGTGTTCCAGCATTTGTGTTTCAGCATTTACGTTTCAGCATCTGTGTTCCAGCATTTGTGTTTCAGCATCTACGTTTCAGCATCTGTGTTCTAGCATTTGTGTTTCAGCATCTACATTTCAACATCTGTGTTCCAGCATTTGTGTTCCAGCATCTCTTGTGCGTGTTGACAACCTTGACTGCTCCATAGCCATTGACTGCTCCATAACCAACCGATTTCCATCAATGACAACCTTGACAGTCTGCGTCTTCTGTGTTTCAGCATCTGCATTCCATCATTTGTGTTTCAGCACTTGTGCGTTCTCCATAACCAACCGATTGCCATCAATGACAACCTTAACCATCTGCGTCAGTCTTCTGTTATAGCCATATCTCCAACAATCTTACCATTTTTGCTATAAATTTGTTTCTAGAATGATTCAGATGGTGAAATTCAGAGGCTAGTGAGAAGACATATCTAGGTACATGTGGTAAAAATTTGAGCTCTTTATTCTCTATAATTTTAGAGATACACTCTGTGGAAGATAGGGTTTTTTACTAGTCCTGAATCTAGTCATAAACAGATGTTCCGGGTAAAATAGTTATAAAGTATTCATATATAATCCAAATGAAGTGAGACCAATTGCATTGGAAATAGTACAGGATTTAGTTTCCTTTGTACAAATTTCAGAATCAGATGTTAATTATTGAGTGGGGCATTCTGTACAAGTTCTCTCTCCTGAATAAACTAGAAATGAATAAGGTCTACCATTTTTATCTATAACTCCCTTTTTGGGAGGATTCAAGGAGTGAAACTTGGAGGAGTTTCAGAGAATACATTGAGTAATATTATATATAGGATCAAAGTATTCCAAGAAGTGAATAATTAAAGAAGTTGAAGAAGTCTCAGGAAGCATTATCAGGTTCTATGTGATGGTTGGTTGATGGTGATAATTTAATGTAAATTTTATTATATCTCATATATTCTTGGGTGGAAGGAAGGGGCAAGGATGGAGAGGTCAACCCTCTCTTGACATTGGAGGATTGTATCTTCCTTTTGGATGTTTATCCCTCCCTTTATATTTGGAATATGTAGCTTTCCTTGGAAGTCATTACTTCCCTTGAACAATAACTATTGATTATTTCTCATATAGTGTACATGGTGTATTGTGGTGTATTGGTGTAACTCTTCTACTATTGTCCATTTCTCATTAGATATAATTGAATATATTATCTAGTTGAAGTATAAGTTGAAATAGTTTTCAAATTGTACTTGATATTGGTTCACCCCCCTCTCAGTATAAAAAATTGGTATCAGAGCAGGTCACCTTTAGAACAATTTAACCACTGGAAGGAAACTCCTTAGTAGAGATGGATGACCATGAGCACATTTCAAATGGGATTCAAAGGTTTGATGGAAGAAATTATGCATACTAGAGTGATAGAGTGAAAAATTACCTAACATCTTTGGGAGTAGACATTTGGTACTCATTTGTAAATGGTTATGTAATCCCAAATAATGCTCCAACTGATCCAAATGAGAAGAATCTTATGAGTTGTAATTCAAAATCCAGACATATTATTCTAGGAGCATTGGCACCAACCATTTCTAGCAAAGTGATGGGCTACAACACTGCTAAATAGGCATGGGACAAACTCAAGAGTATCTATGAAGGTGATCCAAAATTTAAGCAGGTCAAGCTTCAATGACATAGAGAAGAATTTGAAAATTTAAAGATGGATTAAAAGGAAGATATTGCAACCTATTTTCTTAGAGTTGATTAAGTTGTTAATGCTATCAGAGGATTAGGTGAAGAGCTCAATGAATCCTTGGTTGTACAAAAAGTGTTGAGATCACTTCTCTTGATGTATGTTGTTAAGGTCTCTGTCGTTGAAGAAACTATGGACTTGACGAAAATGAAAATAGATGAATTACATGGGTCTCTTATAGCATATGAAATGAGAATAGGTACATAAAGTGACCAACCAAAAAATGAAGAATCTTTTAAATCCATAAAGAATAAAAAATACAAGGATAACGACCTTGATAAAGAAATAACAATTTTTGTAAGAAGGTTCCAGAAGGGAACTGGAAGATACAAAGGTAAGTCTCCTCTCAAATGCTTTAACTGTGGTAGAATAAGACATATTGTTGAAAACTACTACAATAAAAGAGAAGTCTCAACAATAAAAAGAGCTTCTACTCCAAGGATAATGACATCTCCTCAAATGAGAGTGACGAAGAAGATAATGATGGAAGAGATGTAATATTTATAACCCAAGAAACTGAGGATGATGATCATGAGAGTTATAAAGAAGAATAAATTATTTCTGAAGAAGATTTAGATGAAGAAACCAACCTTAATTCCTTTTGGGGATACAAAGACAATCCAAAGAGTGAACAAGAAGATGCATATATTGAAAAGTTGAAGCATGCTGAAACTGAAAATGGCAATCTTAGAAACACAAACATAATACTAAAAGGTGAATTGAGTAGTTGTGAAGAAGAGAATTACAAGCTTGAAAATGCCATTGATAGCTTGAAGGAACAATTAGTAGAATTGGATCACACAAAAGGGGATCTACTATTGACAATAGAAAAGTTGAAGAAGAAAAAGAACTGAAAAATTGGATGAGATCCTTAGCAGTCAAAGATCTCCAAACGACAAGACAAGACTAGGATACAATGATAGTTTGAAGACAACAAAATAAGAGAAGGAAGATGAAAATGATGAAACGAACACTCCATAACAAGTTGAAAAACAAGATAGAAGACTAGAATTCAGAAGGAATGAGACATCAAGAAGATCCTCTCCCATCAGGTATGAAAGCAATCATTATGAAGAAAAATACAAAAGAATAGATCATGAACCTAGATGGACCACACCACAAAGAAGATCACTTACTCCCAGGTATCAAAATTTCTTTCTTGGACATTGTTATACTTGTGGAAATCTTGGACACAAGGAAATAAATTGTAGAATCAATGAAAGGAATAAATATGCAAGATACATGAATGGTGAAAATAGTAGATATGGAAATGTTCGTAGACCTATCAATAGAAATTATAATCCATTTGAACCATTAATGGATCAAAATATTGTATGCTACAACTGCAATAATCTTGGCCATAAAGCACGATATTGTAGAGAGGTGAAGGAAGATAATCATGTGCCAAATGTCCCTATACCAAATACAACATGGAAAAGGAAATAAATTCCACACAATTAAAACTGCCAAATAGCATTGGTTGTTAAAGAATGCAAATAAGTAGATGAATGGTTTATAGACAGTGGGTGCTCATCTCATATGACTGGAGATCAAATAAAATTTGTTAGCTTGAAGAAAAACAGTGGAAATGTTGCATTTGGAGATGACTCATCTACCAAAATACTTGGAAAAGGAACTGTATATCTTAGAAGTGAAAATGTAAAAGTAGGAAAATTCCTATTGGTTGAAGATCTGAAGCATAATCTCCTCAATGTTAGAAAATTATGTGATCAAAGATACACTCTTACGTTTGACTCCCGAAAATGTAAAATCAGAGAAAATAACTTAGGAAGATTGGTTGCAACTGCAACAAGAAGACCGAACAACATATACATCCTAGATATGAAGAAGAGAGAGAAGACAAAAGCCACACAAAAGGATTCCAAGGAAGAAAAAGTCCCAAAGACAAAAAATAAGGATGAAGTATTATTGAGTACCACATGTTCAGTGGGAGCAACCCCAAAGAACAAGGTCAACTTATGCCATTGAACTCATGGGGACAAACCCCACCCTTTGCCATTGATGTCAAAGGGGGAGAGAAATTGGGATCATGATGACAGGGGGAGCATGAGTGTTTCCATCAATATCAAACGGGGATATTGTTGGAAGATTGGTTCTTGTCATTGATGTCAACCCTAGTCATTGGTTTTGGACCCCAATATTGATGAAGGTATTTGGACATGAAGGATAATGAACATGCAGATACAACACCCATGGATCGATAGTATACATCATGTTGTTTTAGGTGGTAGATGGCACGTCACCTAGATCCTCATGGTTGAGGATAAATGAATTTTTGAAGATGACAAAGTGAATTCAAGAAGGAAGTACAGATCGGCCCTGAAGACAATTAAAAAAAAGAATTACAAAATAAGAAAGTGTCAGGACGACCCTAATGTTAAAAGGAAGTGATATAAAGGGTATAAATATATATCAATATACATTCATTTTATATACACAAGTTTGTTAATGAAAAAGGAGATATAAGTCGAATTTCAGAGGAAATCTAAAGTAAAGAAGGCCAAATTTCAAGGGAAGATGAAGTCTCTTGGTGATGTATTCTAAGGTATGTTATTTAAAGGTTAGATTACCATTTTTACTATAACTTTGTTTCTAGAACAATTTAGATGGTCAAATTTGGAGGCTAGTGAGAAGACATATCTAGGTACCTATGGTAAAAATTTCATCTCTTTATTCGCTATATTTTTGGAGATACACTCTGTGGAAGATAGTGGTTTTTAGTAGTCTTGAAGCTAGTCATAAATAAGCGTTCCAGGTAAAATAGTTATAATTTCTTCATACATAATCCAAGTGAAGTGATACTAATTGCATTGGAAAGAGTACGAGCTATAGTTTTCTGTGTATGAATTTCAGAATCGGATGTTAAATATTGAGCATGGGGCATTATGTACAAGTTCTCTCTCCTAAATAAACTAGAATTCAACAAGGTCTACCATTTTATCTATAAATCCCTTTTTGGGAGGATTCAAGGAGTGAAACTTGGAGAAGTTTCAGAGAATACATTGAGTAATATTGTCTATAGGATCAAAGTATTCCAAGAAGTGAGTAATTGCAGAAGTTGAAGAAGTCTCAGGAATCATTATCAGGTTCTATGTGATGGTTGGTTGATGGTGATAATTTAATGTAAAGTTTTATTATCTCTCATATATTCTTAGGTGGAAGGAAGGGGAAAGGATGGACAGGTCAAACCTCTCTTGATATTGTAGGATTGTATCTTCATTTTGGAGGTTTATCCCTCCCTTTATATTTGGAAGTTGTAGCTTCCCTTGGAATTCATTACTTCCCTTGAACAATAACTATTAATTATTTATCATATATTGTGCATGGTGTATTGTGGTGTATTGGTGTAACTCTTCTACTATTGTTCATTTCTCATTGGATATAATTGAATTTATAATATGGTTGAAGTATAAGTTGATTTTTTTTTCAAAATGTACTTGATATTGATTCACCCCCCTCTCAGTATCAACAATTTGCACCTAAATACTTGGATGAGCTACAGGAAGATATCATCATGGACAGAAGGACAAGGACTTCACGTAGGGCTGATGTTGATTATCTTCGAGTAGGCTTAAAAGGTACCCATCTAGGTAAGTAAAAGTGGATGGATAAGGACAAAGTGAGGGGACTCTTCCCTCACTTACCAGTTGATTGATGAAAGCTTTTGGTGGTCCAAAAATATCTCAGTGGGAAGGTGTGATCCAAAAAGGATCTAGAGAAGGCTAAGAATAACTTAGAACTCAGAGAGGTAACTTAGAACTCTCAGAATGGCTCCAACAGACAGGGAAAGGGAAACAAATTCAAAGTTCCCACAAATCTGAAAATAGCATGATCGTGAAGAGAACGCCACAATATTTCTAATGGCTCATCAAACAAAATTATGGTTTGAAAGATATTCACGGTCAAAGTTGCAGTCAAATAGGGCCAGTCAGCAGGGGATACATCATCATCTATACTATTGGAATCAATAGCTAACATGGCAGGGTGACATCATCATACAAGATGTTGATGTCATCATTCCACATGGAAGCACCAGAGGTTGCCACGTGTCACCCGCTAGTGGACTTTTTAGGGGTCCATATGGACCAATAGAAAAGTTTCATGTGGCACCCCAAGAGATGCCACATGGCACCACGTGTTATTATGAAAGTGAAAGGGAAGCCACATCAGCATATAGGTGGGCATATCAGTAGGCACCACGTGGCCCAATCATCAGGCGACACGTGGCATCCCAAGAATGCCCAATGTTGGCTTGTAAATGAATTTAGTTTTAAAAAAAATGGTGGGTCCACCAAATATGGTGGACCATGCCAATTTTAAATGATCATTGGCAGAAATTCTAGTGGACTGCTAAAATTAGTGGAGGAAAAACAATGTAATACATATATCTATATATAACCAACTACCAAAACGGAGTCTAGCGGGTTCAACCCTGAAACCTCCGTCTGGTCCAACAACTTCATAACTCCTCCCTAACCAATGCACATATCGATGTTGCTTGGTATATTGTTGGCCCTTGGTTATGGTAGTAAGTGAATATTACATAAGAAAATACAAAATGTGAACTATGCGGAAGACACAGTGACTGATACTGGGTCGAAGTGAGCAAAAGAGAAAAAAAGATAGAGAAAAGTAAGAGAAAGAAAGCCATTGGACAAGGAGATCAAGGAAGATAGATCAACAAGGAAGACAGATCGTGGACAAATTAGCAAGTGGAAAAATCCACCAGTAGATGCTTTGAAGCACCTCGCGGGAAGGAATGAAAGACAGGTTGGCGAATCCCTGAAAACATGGGTCAAGTTGACCTACGGTTTTGGTATCTAGGGTTTTAGACACCTAGGATTCAACCTAAGGCTGTCGATGAGCTATTGTAATGTATAAATAAATGTCAAGAGGAATCGATATGGGTTCTATTCTGTGATGATGAGTGATTGTTGTTATTTCTGAGAGAAAAGTATTGTGTGGAGAGGGAAGTTTGTGTTGTAAGATCTTCAGTTGGGTGAAAATATCAACCTTGCAGATGGGTGCGCAGGGAAGGGAGATAGAGAAACAAGATAAGGAGAGAGATCTGCAAGCTAAGAGTGCAAATAGAACTGTAATCTTTCACCTAATATATTATAAAGAATAGTTCTATGGACGTAGCCCTAGGGAGAGGGTGAACCACGTATATCCTATTGTGGTTGATGTATTGTTCTTTACGTTGTTACTCTGATGATGCATTGGTATGTTAGATATGATCTATACCTGTGCGAAGTAGGTTTATGTTTGGGAAGAATATCCTGATCTCCTTGTGTGATTTCCTTGATTCCACTTGCATTTCCTCTGGTTGTAGACACCTATGTCTTGCAACCCCCTATTGTTATTTCGGGTGAGACTGCATCTGCTTCACAGATGTTTCCGAAAGGGATAGTAGTTAGGGATTGTTGGTGTGCTATTATAATTGAACCATGGGTCTACCCCTGTTCCAAAAAATGGTTTCATTGTCGGGACCAAGATATTCTTGAGGGAATGTCAAGGTGGTTTCCATCGAAGACAAAGATTCATAAGTGGATAGAAGAACAAGAAAGGGACTTCGCAGAATCTCATAATAAGAACCCTAATATTAGCATAGAAGACTAGTTTGGAAGGTAAATATTTACTGAGAGATGCGATTTTTTTTTTGGAGGAATTCATAAGGATCTATACGAGTGGCTGGCTAGATTAGCAGACACCCAGTTTGAGATCAGATCTAGACCGCTTGTGGTTTGGACATCGATGTTGATCAAGAAGGTAAAAATATTTGATAACGTCATGTCAAGAGTAGTAGATCATTGGTTTGATAATACCATTGGAGGGTATATCACAGAGTTTGTTATTGATAGGGTAGAATCATATAGCCAAGAAGAGAGATATTTCTTTAAAGGACCTAGAGGAAAATGTTTACACTTCTTGAAGCTGAAGATTAAGATGATATTACATGAGAAGAATATATTGAAGATACAATAGTGGGTTAGAATGAAAAAGATAATATTCAAGAATCCAGACAGTGACAACGACACAGAGATTGGACACACGCGCAATGGGAGGAACTTTAGAGAAGTTCCTCTGGTGAAATTGTTTGAGCAGAGTCACGAACCAACACAAGAAGAAGGGTTCTATAGTGGAAAATAATAAGAGTTTTTGAACGAGGAACATTCAGGGTCCGCTAGGGCAGAAGAACAAAAGACTGAAGAACCTCGCCAAGAAGAGTAAAAAACTTCAAGGATTGTGCAGACTATTGAAGTAAGTGATATTACACCCCCTGTTGTTTCAGCAACATTAAGTAACCAAAGTAACCTAAGTTATCAGAACACTCAAAGAACTAGTACAAGTGGTTCAACACAAACTCAGTCAAGAAACCTAGGAAGATTTATGACAGATGAGATGAGGTTACCCACATTCATAGGAGATGTATCTAAAGATCCTAATCAAAACTGGTTTCTATGTGAAGCCATATGGAGTATTAAGAATGTCACCGACGAAGCTGTTAAACGAGCTCAGTTTAGTACTACCTTGAGAGACCGTGCACTGAGTTGGTACATGAAACTTGTCCAAGGAATTGCACAGCCTAAATCACTGAATGAGATCAAGAATGCATTGGTTGAATAATTCAAGAAACCCAAGTTGGAGTCACAATGCATTACAGAGTTGAAATAAATCAAGCAGAGAATAGCTAAACCTATTTGGGAGTTTGATCAGAGGTTTAAAACCTTAAAGGGTCGGATGAATTTTTAGATCCCAGACGAGCAGTACAAGGAATGGTTCATTGTTTCCCTTTTAACACACATCAGAGTCCCTCTGATGCAATAGAAGATCGCTTCACAGGCTGAGGCACTAGAGATTTCCATGAAGCTATAATCAACCCCTATGGGAGAATCAAGCTCAGGTATGAGTCAAATTTTAAGTCAGTTAACTAGCTTGTCTCTGCAGATTGAAGATATGAAGAAAGATAAGGGAAAAGATAAAAGAGAAGATATCTAGTGCATTAGATGCAAATAAGAAGGCCATGACAAGGAGAATTTTCCCCTATTTCATGAGTACTTGGCATATGGAGCTCCGAGCCCTTTGAATCAAGTTACCCTACCTTGGTGTGAGGTATGGAGAAATAAACATTGCCCTGGTGAATGTTATTACATGAAAAAATATGTTCAGACACCCACAAATTTGTATTGCACGTTTTGTAAGTTAGTAGGCCATGATTATAGGGATTGTAGGGCCTATGACCTCATGCATGAAATTTCGAGGGATATATACAAAATTCAAGGTGAAGTACAACAAGAAGGGAACACTAGGCAGTATAATTTCCCTGGAAAAGGAAACTTCAACCCTCATGGTGGATTCAGAGGAAGAGGATGAGGAGGAGGTATGGGTCGAGGTATATGTGAGGTCATTTGGCAAGGGACTGTATAAACCCTTGTACCACTTGTAGTTTCTGCAACTCATTTGAACATGTCATAGAAGATTGTCCTACGTTGTTAGCCAAACTTCAGGAAAGATGAGGAGGAAACCAACAAGTACAACTAATCACAACAGAACCTAGTGGAGCATATCCTAGAGTCATTGTTATCACTAGAGGAGGCGCTTCCAGAGGAGAAGACAAGGTGACTGCAGGGAAGACTACAAAACAATGAAGAGTCAGAAAAGATGAGGAGAAGACACAAATTTGATCCAAAGAGAGAGAAGTAGACATTTGAAGAGGCAATAAAAGAGTTTAGAAGATATCAATATTCTTCATCAAAGGCACAACCAGAAGTGAGAGAATGTGGAATGCCCCTGGCCTTTGATCAGTCCGCTTCGCATGGAGAAGGAAAAGAGGTAAGCAGACTCAGGGAATTATTATGCACTTGAATCAATTTGATAAAGGATGAGAGCGATGTACAAGAGCTACAAAAATTGATCATATAGTATGAGCTAAAGAGGGTAGATACTATACTAAATAAAGTAGTACATCAACTATAAAAAAAGAGAAGGACAAATAAGGAACTACACCTTAACACTCAAATTGGAGAATATGATATAGATTATGTGGTCCTCGACTTAGAATCGAAGGTCAATGTTATGACGAAGCAGTCATGGGCATTGATGGGAAAACCTATGTTGATCTATTGCCCTATCAGGCTTAGTATGGCCAATCAACAGGCTGTGAGCCCTTCAGAAGACTGGAACATGTCCCTGTGGATATCGATGGGGTCAGAACATTTGTGGACTTTGAGGTGATTGAGATATTCGATGATAGTTGTCCTTACCCCACGTTGTTAGGAATTGATTGGGCTTTCAAAAATTCTAATGTTGTTAATTTGAAGAAAATAATAATGACGTTTGAAGGTGATGGCCTTATGGTCATCGCACCTTTGTATCCTGATGAAGGTCTCAGATACACAAAGCCCATCAGAGAAGAGGATTGCGCATATGAGCTAGAGAATATATACAAATTGACTACAAGACAACATGATTAAATTAATCCTACAACATATGGGAATTTAAGTTGGCAAAGTGACAGTGCATGCTCATCCGAATCATAAGAAGCACTGGAGAACTGGAAGAATAATATGTATGAAGTTTATACACGGCGATGTGCTATATTGACCAGAGAAGTTCATTGGATCGGCACAACAGTAAGTAATTTACCCAAATTTGATGGCTTGAATCACTTAGAAACTTTCTTACTAGAATTTGAAGAAACTATACCAGTACAACAGAGACTATTGGCACTGGACAAGGCTTTGAAATATATCCCAGGAAGATGGTGGGGAACACATAAAAGAAACATCGCAAACTGGATACAATTTCTCACTTTGATGACAACACGATTTTCATAACAAGTCGAAGGATGAGAAGTTAGGTACATAGATCAAAGTTGTCTGAAAGACCATGTGAAAGATTGTGAGGATGCCTCGAGATGCATTCCTCAAGAGAAGTGGGTGCATAAATTCATCAATACTCTAGATACAACACCTATCAACTAGTACCTTGAAGAGGAACTGTGCCTCACCATTACAGATTGGAAAGGTATGAAACCGAAATTTGTGGCTACATTCTTGTTTGAAAGTCAGTACCCTATGGTAGATCAATCTTTATAGGTTGTAAGACAAAAATTATTTGAGGAATCCCCTAGCCTCCCTGTGGAGAAAGAAGAATATGAATGTACTGCACCTCTCCAAAAATTGCAAGGATGTTACAATATCAATGCCGATGAAGATGATGATCCTAGGAAGGTGAAAATCATAGAAACAGAAGGATAGAGAAACATAGAAGGACCAGGAGTTGAACTACCTTTTATTGAACAACCAATCAAAATCAATAAAGTTAATATTGGAACAGAGCAATAACCTAAGCTTGCTAATGTTGGAGATTACTGGGATGATGCTACTATTGATAAGATCATAGAGTTACTGCACGAATATCAGGACTTGTTTCCAACCAAGTTCAATGATATGAAGGGCATTAAAGGGCCCATGGGAGAGATGAAGATCCCCTTGAAAATAGATGCAAGGTGAGTTAAACAAAGACCTTACAGATTAAACCCTAAATATAAGGAGAAAGTGAAGATCGAACTAGACAAAATGCTGGAAGAAGGGATCATAGAACCTGTCGAAGAGTCATAATGGACCAGTCCTATGGTGGTGCAGGATAAGAAGACTAGAGAGATTAGGATTTGTGTATATCTTAGGAAGATGAGTGATGCTTGTTTACATGACCCATTCCCTACACCATTTACTGATGAAGTGTTAGATAACGTAGGAGGCCAGGACGTCTACTCCTTCACCGATGGATTCTCAGGATATCATCAGATCAAGATTGCCAAGGAAGATCGCCATAAGACTATGTTTGCAATAGAGTGGGGATCCTATGAATACATAGTGATGCCTTTTGGATTGAAGAATGCACCAACCATCTTTTCTAGTGTGGTGGTCGAAGCATTCAAGGATTTTTCACATAAATTTATGGAAGCATATTTTGATGATTGGACTGTTTTAAGCCTATTGCAAAATCATATCGAATGTTTAAGACTAATGCTGGATAAGTGAAGGCAATGTCAGATTTCCCTGAACCTCAAGAAGTGCATTTTTTTTTCACCCTTTGGAGTGATGCTAGGCCATATTGTGTGTAAACAAGGATTGTTGGTAGATCCATCTAAGATTTCCATTATAGTTGATTTACCCCCTCCTACTTCAGTCAAACAGTTGTGCACTGCACTGGGGCATACTGGATACTACAAGAAGTTCATTAAGGGCTATGCACAGATTACAACACCCATGGAGAATATTTTGAAGAAAGATTGTCAGTATCAATGGACGAAAGAATATCAACAGAGCTTCGACACACTGAAACAAAAAATGGTTACTACACCTATTTCGGTTTTCCCAGATTGGAGCAAGGAGTTTCACGTGCATGTCGATGAATCCTCTATTGCATTAATAGAAATGTTAGCACAACCATGAGCAAGCGATATTGACCACCTGTTAGACTTTGCTAGCAGGAAGCTATCAACATTTGAGATAAATTACACCACCACTGAGAGAGAAGGGTTGGACATGGTGTATGCACTGCAGAAGTTTCGTCACTACTTGTTAGGAGGACACTTTAAAATGTTCACTGATCACTCCATGCTGAAATACCTTGTCAACAAGCCAGTTTTGGGGGGAAGAATATACAGATGGCTTCTGCTATTTCAGGAATATGATTAAGCCAAGGAGAATAAACAAAGGACCTGGCTACTTTTTGAGGTTGGAACATGGAGAGGAACCTACTAGTTTGGAGGATACACCGTTGGATGCATAGTTGCTAGCCATTAGAAAGGTTGATGATCACTTCGCTGAGATAGTCCAATTCCTGTCAATAGGAATGGCACCTAGTGAATACACAATCACCCAGAAGAAACAACTGGTAATGTGCGTTGTAGATTTTTCACTTATAGTTGGACAACTATACAAGATGGGACCTGATGAGATATTGAAGAGATGTGTCATGGAAGCAGAAAGACCACTAATTTTAGCAGAATCTCATGAAGGCATCGCAGGAGGACACTTCGCTGGAAAAGAAACAATGCATAGGGTTCTTAGAGTTGGCCTCTTGTGGCCTACTTTACATAGAGATGCTAAAGACTACTATAGAGCCTGCGATGTATGCCAAAGAGTTGGGAAACCGTCCAGAAGAGATGACATGCCATTATCACCCTAGCTAACCTTACAAGCCCTTGAGAAATGGGCCATTGACTTTGTGGGACCTATAAACCCACCGGGGAAGAACACATGATCTAGATACATCATCATTGCGACATAGTATTTGACCAGATGGGCAACATAAAGATAAATTAAGGATTTTAGTGCAACTATAGCTGCACGTTTCATATTTCATTTAAGCCAAGGAGAATGAACAAAGGACCTAACTACTTGTCGAGGTTGGAACATGGAGAGGAACCTACTAGTTTGGAGGATACACTGTTAGATGCATAGTTGTTGGCCATTAGAAAGGTTGATGATCACTTCTCCAAGATAGTTCAGTTCCTGTCAACAGGAATGGCACCTAGTGAATACACAATCACCCAGAAGAAACAACTGGTAGTGCGCACTACAGATTTTTCACTTATAGCTGGACAACTATACAAGATGGGACATGATGAGATCCTGACGAGATGTGTCATGGAAGCAGAAAGACCAATGATTTTAGCAGAAGCTCATGAAGGCATCATAGGAGGACACTTCATTGGAAAAGAAAAAATGCCAAAGGTTCTTAGAGCTGGCCTCTCGTGGCCTACTTTACACAGAGATGCTAAAGACTACTATAGAGCTTGAGATGTATGCCAAAGAATTAGGGAATCATCGAGAAGATATGACATGTCATCATCACCCCAGCTAACCTTACATGAATTTGAGAAATGGGCCATTGACTTCGTGGGACCTATAAACCCACCGGGGAAGTGCACAGGAGCTAGATACATCATCACTGCAACAGAGTATTTGACCAGATGGGAAGAAGAAAGAGTTGTTAAGGATTTTAGTGAAACTACAACTGTGAATTTCATATTTGATGATATCATAACCAGGTTTGGATGTCCAAATATCCTCATGAGTGATCAAGGTACACATTTTATTAATAAGACTATTGAAGCCTTGACTCAAGAATTTGAATTTCACCATCAGAAGAGCACTCCTTACCACCCATAAGAGAACGGGACGGTCGAAGCTTTCAACAAGATCTTCGAGACAGTGCTAAAAAAAATTTGTAGTGTGAACAGGGATGACTAAGATTTGAGAGTACCAACAGTATTATGGGCCTATAGAACCAATTGCAAGAAGCTGACAATGCAAACCCCCTTTAAGTTGGTTTATGGCCTAGAAGCAGTTGTACCCATGGAATATTTAGTCCCTAGGTCAAGAATTGCAGCCTTTATAGATATGGATGACACTGGCGTTGTTCAAGAGAGGCTCATGCAGTTGGTCGAACTAGAGGAAGACCGATTTATTGCAAGATTCCATCAACAAGTTCAAAAGGAATGAGAAAATTCCTACCATGACAGGCATATCAAGAAAAAAGACTTTAAGCAAGGAGATCTGGTACTGGTATATGATAACAAGTTCATGAAGCATCCAGGGAAGTTTAGAACACATTAGATGGGGCCATATGAGGTTTTTTATGTCACGAAAGGAGGAGATGCCCAGTTGAAGACTTTGAATGGAGAATGGAAGGAAGGATTGGTGAATGGGAGCCGGTTGAAATTGTACTATGACAACCAACTGCCTCACATCTCTCAATAAAATAGAAGGAGAAGGGTCTAGGTACCAGGTGTAGTTGAAACTCGGTACCAGACATAGAAAAGACGGTTTGCACACAATGAGGAGGACCAGAGCAGAAAGCACAGAATGTTTTGTGCAGTCTGGGGTAGAAGAAAAGAAGAAGGTTCAGATCAGAGTGCCTTGTGACTAGTCACAAGTGATTGTTGGGGGCCTGTTGGCTCTTGGTTATGGAAGTAAGCGAAGATTACAGAAGAAAAGATGAAATGTGAACTGCGTGGAAGACACAATGACTGATACTGGGGCGAAGTGAGAAAAAGAGGATAAAATACAGAGTGAAGTAAGAGAAAGCAATCCGTTGGATGAGGAGATCGAGGAAGACAGATTAGTAAGGAAGAAAGATCGTGGAAAACTCAACAGTCAGAAAAAGCCACTAGTAGATGCTTTGGAGCACCTTGTGGGAAGGAAGGAAAGATAGGCTAGTGAAGCCTTGAAAACACAGGTCAAGTTGACATAGGGTTTTGGTATCTAGGGTTTTAGACACCTAGGCTTCAACCTAAGGCTGTCGGTGAGATATTTTAATGTATAAATGAAGCTCAAGAGGACTTGATATGGGTTTGATTGTGTGATGATGAGTGATTGTTGTTATTTCTGAGAGAAAAGTATTGCGTGGAGAGGGAAGTCTATGTTGTAAGATATTCATCTGGGTGCGAAGATCAACCCTGCAGCTGGGTACGCAGGGAAGGGAGATAGAGAAAAGAGAGAAGAAGAGAGATCTGCAAGCTAAGAGCGCAGATAGAACTGTAAGAGTTATGTGGACGTATCCCTAGGGAGAGGGTGAACCATGTATATCCCATTGTTGTGTATGGTTGATGCTGTGTTCTTTACATTGTTACTATGTTGATGCATTAGTAAGTTAGATCTGATCTATAACTACATGAAGTAGGTTTATGTTTGGGAATAATAGTCTGATCTCCTTATGTGATTGCCTTGATTCCACTTGAATTTCCTCTAGTTGTAGACACCTGTGTCCCACAACCCCCTATTGCTACTTCGGGTGAGACTGCATTTGCTTCGTAGGTGTTTCTGAAAGGGTCGGTAGTTAGGGCTTGTTGGTGCACTATTAGAACTGAACCCTGGGTTTTCTCCTGTACCAACATATATCCATCATTTTTGTTATTTAAAAAGAGAAAATATTCCTAGACCCGAGGGAGAGAGAGGTGCAACTGTATTGTATGACCGCGAGCATGAATTTTTAGATGGGAATGTCATAATTGTAGGTTCATAGAGCACGAGAACCGAGACAAAATTCCTCTTGAGCCTAGGAGTGCCATAGTCGGATCAGAGTGTGGAGACAGTCATTTTTGGGTAATTCAACGCCATGAATCAAGTGGGGATGTTTGTTTTCTAATCTGAGTATTATTTATGCAACTTGATTTCAGAATGAGGTATATTCATATATTTGTCAAATTATTTTGTTGAGCTAATGAAAGAGCCTACGCATTTGAGACGAGGACCCAGAGATGTAGTCCACCAGGGACGAACTCTGTTATCAATTTTTTTGTTCAGATCTGATGCTTATGTCTCTTCATTTTTAATATTTCCCTTCTTTAATGGTGCACTTTAATTTATGCTCATTTAATTCAATTCTTTATAAGACACGATGAAAATATCCCAAATCAATCAGGGGGTTGGTTCCTCCTTCTAGTTGGTGCTATAGAATTTGTAAGTTGGTGCTTGCTATGAATGTATTCTTGATATATATAATAATATTGTTAGCACATGAAATGTTTAGGAGTCAAAATTTCTTACCTTAGTCCTTGTAAGAGTATTCGTGTCATGCTAGTGTTCATCATCATGAAAGAAATAAGGGTGAGCATTAGTATCCTAAACCATGGCTATTTTCATTTTTGTTATACCAAAGGAGCAATTTACAGTTTCCTCTTGCAACAGTAACCTTACCCACTATATTAATGTGCACTACAGACTGTGCGTTGTGAAATGGCACTGCGAACCCTCTATTTTATGAGAAATCAAACTCTTTTCAGTTGATATTTGTCGAGGGATGAGGTTTTAACCATTCAACTCATGCATTTATCCTTAGACATCGAAAATATTGCAAGTCTTTCATAAAAATCTAGTTCAATTCGCATTGCAAACTGGCACTGTGAACTTAACGAACACGCTGCAAACCCTCTGTTTTACATAGATATGATTCAATTTCTGCTTATCTGTAGTTTTCATCCAATTTGGATTTATTTTCTTCTTTTCTCACCTCCTAATTGCATCATGTTCATCCTCAAATTGTTGTTGTGTATATGATTATAACCAGAGTAATGAT
This sequence comes from Picea engelmannii, assembly GCA_009831015.1. Taxonomy (NCBI): domain Eukaryota; kingdom Viridiplantae; phylum Streptophyta; class Pinopsida; order Pinales; family Pinaceae; genus Picea; species Picea engelmannii. The sequence continues at coordinate 128,480 of ML787592.1, read as the reverse complement.
TTTGGGTCTTGATTTGAGGTTACCATATTCATATGATTTCTCCAAGGTAACTTCATGTTCCAAGAAGTTTGTAGCAGGTTTTGGAAGGATTTCCCAACTTGTTGTGCAATTTTTAAAAGTCAAAATAAATTTTGAATGCAAAAAGGAACCTACAGGAAAGTTCATAGCACATGTTGTCAAAGGCGCTATGAACTGGTAATTTTGGACAATTTGTAGCAAATTAGTACACAACAGAGTCATTTTTTCATCATAACTTTTAAATTCTGATCTGGGGTCTTCTGAAATATTTTGTGGAGATGAATCATAATATCATGGACCTACTGACAAAACATCAGCCCAACCTAGTTCTTCGTTTGGGAAAAACATTGAAATCATAATCTACATGAAAGTTTGCAACAAATCCTAAAATTGCGCTCCAAACTATAACAATTTGATAAATCCGAGACGTAGGAGGGATGACACCTATATTAGGGGGCTCAAATGGTTTCCTAGGAGGTATTTGGACATGAGGTACATGTGGTCCATCACCGGATCAAGCAGCATGACCTGATTCAAAAGGCATTTATCGCAAAAGACAAGATCCAAAAAAATAGGAGCTAGGTGGATTTTCTATTTCACCTTGTTTTAACAACTCCTAGAGAAAAGGGAATCCAATTGTAATATCCCTAGGATGAACCCCAATTGTAAATGTAAATGTAAATATGTTTTATAGGCTGGTGAGCTAGGTTATTATAGGACATAAGGCTTATGTGATTACTAGGCCGGAGAGACTAGATGCTAAAGGCCGGTGAACCTATTTTTGTATATGTAAACACTCATATCATTAATATAATACATAGTTGTGTGTGGAACAACCATGATAAATAGTATGGGGGAGTAAACTCCACTAGGAAGGGAAAAGGGGGGCTAAGAGCCTAGGAAAGGGGATAAGCTAGAAGGGCTTATCTCCAAGGGAATATTATAATATTATTCCTAAAAGACTAAGGTATGGATAAAACTTATGTTATCCTAAGTTCTTATGCGAAGGAAATTAAATACAAGTGGAGAGAAACAAGCTCCTGGAGGGCCATGTGTCATCAAGGGAGCATGCAAATAAATGCAGGGAAAATTAGTCGATTTGGGGGGCACTCAACCATTGTTTCCAGGCTCTCCATCCTGTATGCCCTCCTTCAGTAGTAACCTGTACTTTCATGTTAGGAGTTGTTCTTGTGCCTTACTCGAAGGTTGTGGCTTCCGTCACCTATAACTTACATAAACTAGTATTGTACCTTACCCAAGCCAATACTACACATTTCCTGAATGTGGGTGCTTCCATCACTTGTTCCATACCCGAATTCTGACGATTCCTTCACCTAAGTCAATACCTGGTTGAATTAAGAGTTGGACTGAAGAAGCGGGTTGTCAAGCCCATGGGTTTGAAGAGGCAGGTTTCTAGGCCCATGGATAGAAGAGGTGGGTTGTCATGCCCTTGAGAAGCTCCCTTCAGGTGAGAGAATTTATAGGAATTGATTTCCTAAGGGAGTCCAACTGTAGCTACAATACTCTGAGACTTCATGTTTGACCTGTTGTTGAAGCCCTGGAAAGGAAGTGGGGAAGCCGAAGGACTGTTGAGAAGAGAAGGGGCACACTTCCTAGGGTTGGACAGGTATGTGTGGAATGAGAGACTATAGGATATTAGTTTGTGTTGGCACCTGTGATGAGATCCTTCTTGTTGTCTATGTAGCATCAACCTAGTTAGAAATCCCTTTACCTAGGTGGCATTTAGTCCTAGATCGGAGGGTGACCCACCGCCGAGAGTTCCTAGTAGCATGATCTAAGGATGGGAGGATCGTGGAAGGTCTGGATGTAGTTGGTGATCTTCTATAAAATATAAGTATCAATTGTGTGTTAATTTACATGCTCTGTATTTATACATGTGTTTATATATATATATATATATATATATATATATATATATATATATATATATATATATATATATATATATATATATATATATGGGTTTATCCTATGTATTTGCAGAGTTTTTGTATTCTTTAATTTTTTTATATAGTTCTAAAATGTTATGTAGTTTACCCCAGTAGAATGTTGGGAATGTTACAATATTGTTGCATTCATATTGGTATTATTTCCACTTGACTCTTTTCACATGCATAATTCAGTATTTAATTTAATGGTATCAAAATGCAATTTTTTTTGTATGGCATATCTTAATAAGAGTATTTTATGGAGTATCATGGCCCAGCCTGGGTGGCTGGGGATGTTACAAATTGGTATCAGAGCTCCAGTTTTCAACACTGAGCCTGGATGGGCCATGTAAGTTGAAATTCTAGTGAAATTTCAAAGAGAATTTAAGTTATAGGGTGCCAGGAGGGAGTTGAGAGAACACCTTGACTGTGTTCAGAAGCTCAGGAGGTGTAGCAATTTGAGAAATCCATAGGAGGATATAAATGAAAAAAACCATTGATTTGGGCCACAAGTTTTGATCTGGGCCATCAGATCTGTTCGGTAGAAGACAAATTCCTCACAGTTGTCAGATCTGGAGAAGGTGCACGATTGTTAAGCAATGAGGTCCTTAGGACTTCACTACTTTGTCTATTTTAATCCTTTTTGTTGTGAAAGAGGAAAAATCCCTGAAGCTCAGAAGTATTGGAGTGAATCTACGTCGTAGATCACAGGGTGAAGTGTTATCCATTGGATTTGGACAAGGAAAGATCCGGGTTGTTGGATCAAGTACAAACTAGGAGGAGAAGCGATATGGAGAAGGAAAAATATGGGCCATTAGATCTGCACACAGACGGACGTGAGTCGTAGATATCATAGTAGTTTGGAAGTTTGACACTCTAGGAGAAAAGAGCCCTTGTGTTAACATGTAGAAAATATCTCGAAGTCTCGAACTCCAGAGTAAATCCTAACCATTGGTCATCAGGGATACATGTCCAAAGATTAGTGAGTATTCAAAAGTGCAGTGTTCGAGAGTTTTGAAGTATGTAGAGGAAGAAACCTCTGAAGCCCGAAGTTCTGAAGCTATGGAGTAGGGATGATTTTAAGGATGGAAATTTATTTTAAAATTTAGAAACCTTAGTGAATATTACTAATCCTTCAAATGACAACTATAAATGTTTGGCGATATTTTTTTAAAAATATTCAAATTTCTATGTATTTTATATAGTTTTTATATAATTTTGGTGATTTTAAAGGTAAAATAATTTTATCCTATAGAATTTGGGCAAATCATTTTTAAAATAGCGAATCTCATTTTTGGAAAAACCATGGAAAATTAGTCCATGAGAGAAATTTAGCCCCTAAAATCATCTATGCTCCGAAGCACCAAAGTAACGAAACTTCGGAGAGAGACAGTCTGAGATTTTTCCAGTTTGGCGTTCAGATGTTTTGAACTATTCTAGTGTGAAATATTTCGAAGCCCAAAGCTCCCAAGTGCTGAAGTAGTGAAGCTCCAGAGAGCGATGGTTCGAGAGTTCACTAGTTTGACATTTGGGAGATTTGTTGTGTTATGCTGAGAAGTTCTCTGAAGCCTGAAACTATGGAGCGCCGACGTTGTGAAGCTATGGAGAGCGACTTTTCGAGAGTTTTCCAATTCGGTGTTTGGGTGTTTTGAAGTGTGCTAGTGTGAAATCCTCCGAATCCTGGAGTCTTGAAGTTCAGGGGCATCAGAGTGACGTGGAATGATGAAGTCACCTAGGGTGATGTGGACCCACTTTATGCATGCCACGTGTCATCATGATTCATGATTTTCATAGACCTTTTGTTCCAATTGGAACTTGACATGTGTCACCCATCGATTGGGCCACGTGTCATCTCCATATTTTTGACATATAGCACCCTTGGTGCGTAGTTGCTAAGGAGACTCCGAAATTTTGGAATTCGACTTTTGGTAAAATTGGAGTATGTTGTTGCAAGAACCTCCGAAGCGCGAAGCTCCAGAGAGCCTCTCTTAGAGTTTGCCAGTTTGGAATTTGGGAGAAGTGTGGTGTTATGTTAGCAAATATCCCGAGTCTCTTAAGCACCGAAGCCTCAAAGCTCTGAAGAAGTACCATTCAAGAGTTCGCCAATTCGTCATTCAGGGGAATTGGGATGTGTTGAAGAAGAAACCTTTGAAGGCCGAAATTTCAGAGCCCCAAAGTCTCTAAGATTTGGATAAGTGCCTTTCAGCTAAGCGTTGGGTCATAGGCCCATGGTCATATGAGATTTTCACCGTAATAAAGGGGTTTAGTGCCCAAATTTGTTATTTTAAAGACAGAAAGGGGCTTTGAGAAGGATCCTGCGGGTTACTTATTTGTATGGATCTACAGCTGAGGTAAATCACAGGAGCCTATGAACCTTATGAGAGGATCCAACATAGGTCCAAGAGCTATTCCGACTTTGAAGAAGAAGAAGAACTGTACAAGGATTGCCTTCACAGAAAAGATAATTTTTCAAATAACCATAACTTTATGCTCAAGACTCAGAATTGAGAAAGGAATCAGTCATTAGAAATGTCTTAGAAAGAGGATTCCATGTATTCACCCATGGTTGAGAATTGAGTATCTTAGATCACAGGAAGTTATAAAGAATATTTCTGGTGACCATAAAAGGAAAAATTGTGCATATGTTACCAAAATGGTATATTGTGGTTCTAGCTAACAAATTTTTTTGTATGTCTATTTTTTTTTGTTTTGATGTTATGGTTACAACTAAAGCAGAAAAAGTGCTAGAAATGTCTATAAATAGAAGAAAGGATAAAGAAAATTCTTCATTTTACATTTGGGATCTTTAAGAAGTCATTGGATTAGATGTTGGGTTCAATAAGCAACATGGAAAACCCTAATGAAATTCTTGTTTGGGGAAAAAATTGTGGATGAAAATTTTGCACATCAACTGTGAATGCTAGATGGGGAAATCCATCTTCAATACATGATAATGCATGTACCATAGGTTCATATGGAGATGCAAATCATGGGAATAAGGAAGGATGGTTTTATAGAATATGAAAGAGTTTGGACCTAGTATCAGGAAGGATCTAAGGAACTTGACGACATAATGTTGTGTCAAGAATATTCCACAATATGATCAAAGGTCAAGACTGAAGAATGTTAAGAAATGAATCTAGGTGCAGCCATAAAATTTTGGGAATCCTCTATAGGAAATACACTCATGTTAATCAAATTGTTGAATGGAATTTGGGTATAAGAGTAGCTCATTTAGTGAATGAAGTAATGAAAGTACATTCACTCTAAAAGATGACAATGTAATTTCACTCTAAAAGATTGATAGGTTAAAATGTTATTTTTTTTGATATATTTGGAAATAAGATGTAACATCTCCAAGGATCGGTCCTATAGTTTGGAGATAGCACCTCCATTATGGATAGTAGAGTGGAGCAGTGGAAGCATGGTTGTATGGAAAAACTTCATAGGTGAAGCAATAAAGGTGTGAACATACTAAATAAGTGGCAATAGATGCATAAACAAATGCGTTGTGTACAGATTGGATCCAAAGGAATCCAATAAGGTTCTAAGGAAGGGTTTTCCCACATAGGGAAGAAATATTCTAGGATGGATTCATGTCCTTGAACATCTTAGGATAATGGAAACAAGGTTTCTAAAGGGGAAAACAATAAGGGACCATGAATAAGAAAATGATTATATGCTTGGTATAGAATGAAAAAAAAAAATTCTAAGAATAATCTATATCAAGTGGAATAGATCCATAAGTGACATTCCAGGGGTGGAAAGTATCGTTGGAATCTATGATGGTAGGTAAGAAAAATGATAACTCATTCAAGTTAACTCTATGTAGATGGAAAATAAGACATTGTGTAGCATAGCAACATGATGAACATGATTATGCAAGTCAGGTTGAAATCAGATGGGTCATGATAGGAGAAACTAATGGTTCATTAAGTAAATCCAAGTGCTGAAGTGTTCAGACAAGGAAAGGGATGAAGTAGTTCAGTCCCGAAAAGTAAATGGATGTTGGAGATACAAAGTTTATAAGACAACATGATTGATATGATAATTTTTCCAAGTGTGAGTTGGGTTATATGGATCCAGGAAATAAATGAATACTGAAGGTTAATATCAATATAGTATTTGGTTGGAAATGAAAAAGAAATGAAGAGTGATTTGGCTAGAAAGTGGTTAGGGCAGAAATAATCATGTATAATGATTACAGTGAGGACATAGGAAGATTCAGGAATCTGGGAAAAAAATTGAAGACTTCTGGGAACAAAAAGGAAAAAGGGATATTGGGAGAAAGAGTGATCTAGATTTAGGAGTGGAATGAATTGATTAACATACTGAATACAATAAACACATAGATATGAAGAACAACACAAATATCCAGTGAACAATATCTTCTATTGAATAAATTAAATAAGATGAAACTGTAAAACTGCAGAACTGAAACACTTGCTCGAATGGTGACATATGCCTTTGAGAAGAGATGTGGCTGCTATACACATCCGTCTGAGCAGAATGATTACAATGAGGCTCCAAAGTTTTTTTTGATATTACTAATGAATTATAAAACCCTAGACATCCAAAAACCTAACCCTAGGAGGTGAAACGCCAAAATTCATGTGGGCCCCTATGGGTAAGTTGGTACCGCAACTCCTCGGGGTCATAAATTTTTCATACGACCTCTGTTTTAGGCGTGTGATAGCCCTTTGGAAAGGTATTTTAGAGAAGTACACATTACATCGTCAAACTCTGATTCCATCCACAGTTTGATTGTGGTGAGCCAAAAAAACATTGTTTAGGGCCCCAAAACGGCCTTGGAAGTATAGAAAGATGTGCTGACATGAAAACATACAAAATAAGCCATTTGGATTAGGTGGGAGGCCACTAGTATCCACCTAGAAGATGTGTAGGGATTTAGACAGCCCCAGAAGTGTAGAACCCACAATTACAAAGAAGTACAAAAGAACGTGTTGAACTAAAAACTGACAAGAGGAGCCAGTTGGAATAGGTGGGTGGCCACCAATATCCACCTATATCAATCCTACCCCCTTAGGAATAAATGGCCTTCATTGCATTGAGTTCCCCCATCAAGTGAGGAAACTTATTTTGGATTTGGCCTTGGGTGAGCCACTTTCCTTGGTGTAGGAGCTTTCCTACCTTGACAACCCGATAAAGTTGGATCCTCTATTGGTGTGTGCCCTTGACCTATGTGTCCACTATCGGATTAGTGGAGGCTTGTTCCATGAAGTCATGGTTGAGCTCTGCTAGTTTCACCCGTTCTTCAATCTTGGAGGTGTCCAATAATGGTGGAAAATATGGTCGAAGTAGGTACACATTGAACATTGGGTGCAAACCAAGGAATGGTGGAGTGTTGAGCTCAAAAGCATTGTTAAACACAACATTGGTGATGGTGTAAGGCCCATAGCAAAGTGGGCGGAGATTCCGACGGGGCCCTATAAGATGCTCCTTCTGCAAGTGTAACCATACCTTGTCTCCAACCTGAAATTGGTGTGGTACATTATGTTGATCATTCTATTGTTTGTAATTAGCATTGGCTTTCTACAAAATCTCCTAGACCTGTTCGCGGATGTGTTGAATCCACTCAATGAATCTAGTGGCTTTCTTGGTCTTAGACTAAACATGGGAAGAGATTTTTCCTATGTGGTTGCCAGAGGTAGTGCAACATCAATGGGACCCAAGGATTTGAATCCCAGTCCCATCTGAAATGGGCTATGGTAGGTGGAGCTATGGAGAGCTCTGTTGTAACTATGTTGAACATAGGGGAGACTCTCATCCCATGTATGTGGATGCTTAGAGTTGTGCATGCACAAGATGTGCACAATTATCTTATTGATAAACTCTATGTTAGCACTCTGTAAATTTTGTCTATCTAAATAGAAAAATGACAGAGGTAACTGTTTCAACCAACTTTAGAGCCGAGGCACTATCCTGCTCAACTCAGAGAGGGATCTTTCGTGTCACTTGATTTTTATTTGGAAATTGGTGGCTAGATTTGGTTTGTTTTGGGGGGTTTTGATAAAGTTTGTTAGCCAAGCAAAGGAGGGACACACAGGGCTATGGAGTCAAAATTTTGAAATTGAATGAAAAAAATGATCAACCGATAGAACTCTACAGAGGATAAAGGCTAAGTGAGGCAATGAATCTGAGTTGTAACTTGAAATTTGCAGAGTGTAAAAGGAAAGGGGAAAAATAAGTAACTGCATCAAAGCATTAATAAAATGAATTCTAAATTAGTTAGGAATAAATACACACAATTTAAATTGCTTAAGCCAAGAGCATCAAATGATGAATTCTGGGCTTTTAACTCTCCAATTTAAACAAAAGACAGTGTAAATGGAATTAAAGAACACATGAAATACAAACAATGAAGGAAGACAAAACTCATATCATAGCCATTAGAATCTTTTCATGAACAGTTCAAAATTCTTTTGCATATGTATTCAATTTAGTCCCAGAAAAATTACAATAGAGTCTAGAACCACCATAATTGTGCCCTTGCACTTCTGCCTTCCATTAATACACTCAGAACCTCTAACACTTATACAATTCGAGTTACTTGAGTGTGCAACCGGTTACAATAACTGAAATGAAACATTCCATCTTCTACAATGATTACAAATGACAGTTTTCAGAAAAACATTTCATGATCCCTGCAGATTCCTCTAATGCTCTAGCTCGTTCCTCTACCATGTTATCTTTGAAATGTCAGTCGTAATATTTCAAATATAACTGCATTTATCCATATTCTCATTAAACATTTGGGAATAATATATTTGAAATAAAAATAATTCCCAAATATTTTCTATCCTGTAGAATTAAATTTCCATAATTTAATTCATGCTCGTGGTTTTTAAGACCATGTCTTGTTTTCCCAGTTCACTATTTCATTGTAAAAACATTTACTTCTACCATTTCCCTGTGAAAAGCATTTACTGTGTAATGTTTTTCCAATTTACCGTCTTTGGCAAAATACCTTTTATATTCTTCTTTTACTTCTGTAAAACCTTTGGATAAAAATTATCCAAGTTTCTGTTCACGTGCATCTTCCATTTAATTATTTTCCATGGAAATAAACAAAAATGCTGCACATAAAATATATGATAAATGTTCGCATTTATTATATTGGGCTTGGGCTAAAAGTGGTTTAATCCAAACTTCTTTTACCTCTGATGTGCTCCATGTAAAAACACATGTCCACCAAATAAACCACGGTAGTTTTCCCCGGTTCGCCTTCACATAATTAACATCCTCGTTACTTTAATCCCCAATATGTATGTGCGCCCTCCACCCAACCTTTGACTTTTCCATATTATAAATTGAGATTTGTGCCCATGATTTGACTTGATTTTATAAATTAAATATTAGTATAAATATAAATATATTTATATTAATAACAAAAAAACCTTTTTTTCTATTTTTGAAGGACTTTGGGCATATGAGGCTTAACACATGATTTTGTGGATGGGATAAGGGTGCTTAATAAAAGGCATATTTTTTTTATTTTCAACGAGAATATGAAAATAACGGTCAAAATGAATGAAGTTATGGAACTAAGGTATTTAGATAAGAATTAAGGCTAGGTATAGGCTTGGTATATTTGCTAATTTTTTACTCATGGAGTACATGACTATTTTGGATGATCAGTTGAGTGAAGGATTTAGGTGATGGGAGCTTGACGGAGCTGGTTAAAAAGTTTGAAAGTCTGAGTGGAAAAATAGGATAAGGAAAAAACACTTTGGGAAAAATTAATACAAATTAGTAGGTGATAACACTCTATTTGATAGTTTGTTTGGGGGTGGAAAGCAGTGGATTTAGTGAGCTTGGTGTCCAATAGTGACTAGAGACTCGACCAAAATGTGTTGAGGAACCTGTTGTCCTGGTCAGAGATGATGGTCTATGGTATCCCAAAATGGACCCACACTCATTCAAAGAAGATCTTGGAAGTATTTTCCACTATGATGTTCTTCTTGCAGGCTGTGAGGATGACCATCTGCGAATATCGATCAACGACCACAAATACACAATCATTTCCTTTCTTGATGGATAAAAGGCTAGATATGTAATCCATCGAGATGGATTCCCAAGGCTTCTCGAGGGTAGGAAGAGGGGTGTATAAGACTTTATTCTTGATGGCTGGCTTGGCAATGGCATAGGAAGTGCAAGATATGATATACTTGATGACGTCCTGTCAATTATTTGGCCAATAAAAATGTTTCTAGAGACTAGCCATAGTTTTCTCCATGCCAAAATGTCCTGCCACCCGACTATAATGGGATTCCCAAATCATCTTTGCACACTCTCTTGCAAGAACATAGAGATGACCCAGATGGCATAACAACCCATCTTTAATGTGAAAATCGGTGACAGTCACACCTGTTCCCAACAGATGATAGGTGGTGGTGAAGTCTGGATCTTGCTAATAAAGTTGGGTCCACTCAGATGACTCATGTCCATAGGAATGGAGCACAATGGTGAGTGTAACTACGGGAGGTCAATTGAGGCAGTCAATGACACGATTTGTGCTCCCTGTTTGATACTTGATGTTGAGATATAACTGATGTAGGTAGGTGGAACACTTCTAATGGCAGTCAATTTGGAACTTCCCCTATGTTTGTATGAAATGTAGAGGCTTGTGATCAGTGTGGATGATCGTCTCCTTTCCTAGAATGTAATATTTCCATTGACGACAGGCTTGTACAATGGAATACATTTCCTTGTCATAGGTGGGGTATTTCCAGATAGTATCTGAGAGTGTCTCACTATGGTATGCCACCAGATGACTGTGTTGAGTGAGAACTATGCCTACAACATAATCATATGTATTAGTCTCAATCTCAAATGGTTGTTGTAGATCAGGCAAAGAGAGTAATAGAGCTAAGCACAAGTGATGCTTTAGATCATAAAATGATCGTTGTTGTTCCTTCCCCCACGCAAATGTTTCCCTTCCACCGCCCTTGGTCATGTGGATGAGGGAATATGCAATATGGGAGAATCCTAACACGAACCATCGATAGAAATTGGCTAGTCCCAAGAAGCTTTGAAGCTCGACTAGTGTGGTTGGGGATGTCTAGTCACAGATGAATTGAATCTTAGCGGAATCGACATGTACCCCATGCTCATAAATAATGTATCGGAAGTATTGGACCATGTTCATGCCAAAGGAACATTTTTCCAAGTTGGCATATAGCTTGTGCTGCTGCAGAGTGCTCAAAACCTGTTGAATATGTCGCATGTGCTCCTCCCAATTTCTGTTGAAGATGAGGATGTCATCCAAATATACCACCACAAAAGAGTTAGTGAAGGGTCTCAATACATCGTCCATAAACCTCATGAAAGTGGTTGGTTCATTTATTAGGCCAAAGGGCTTGACCAAACATTCTAAGAGACCTTCTTTAGATTTGAAAGTTGTCTTCCAGACATTAGTTGGTTCAATGGAACCTAGTGATAGCTAGAATTTAGGTCAATCTTGCTGAAGAAATTTTACCCCTTGAGTTGGTTAAGAAGTTCATCAATCCTAGGAATTGGGTACCGGTTTCTGACTGTGATTTTGTTTAATGCTCTGTAATCAATGCAGAGTCACCAGGTCCTCTACTTCTTTTGCACTAGTATAATCAAGCTTCCACAAGGGGAGGAGTTGGGTATGATGTGCCCCTTTTGAATAAGCTCTTGGATATGATCCTTGATTTCATCCTTTTCCATCAACGAGTGATGATAGACTATTTCATTAGGCATAGGTGCACTGGTGGTTAGATCAATTGGATGCTTGACTTAGCAGTGCGTTAGTACCTCGGTGGGTGAGGAGAAGATGTCTCTATACTCTTCCATGATCCCATCCACTTGATTTTGCTACAAATAGAAGCTCTATGTAGATTCCATAGATGTGGCAGGGACCTTCTGCTTACTGTGAGCACAGATCACAAATAATATGAACTTCTTGGTCTGTGAAATGACCTTAATGCATTTCTTAGTAGATATTAAATAAATGACAGTAGGTGGAGCTACCTCTAGTATCCTGTACAATTCTCTACCAAAAGTAATAATAACACTATGGGGTCTAGAATCATACACAACATGATGCTCCCACAAATATGGTTGTCCTGAAAGAACATCACAAACTTCAAGGGGAGAAATATCACACAATACATCATCTTTGAAGGGCTTGATGTTGTAGGGAAGATGACACTGTAGGTTGACAAAAAGATCTCTTCCTTGCAAAGCCAGCTGATGGTGTAGGGCTACAGATCCAAACTCTCGCCTGTTGTTCTTAAATTTATGCTCTATCTTGACAACATATCTATAAGTTGTACCCAATGAGGCGATGTACATAAACTTCATTTCCGTTTGAATGTATCTATGAAAAAAACTGTGGTATTTGAGCACTAGATGTCACTCATAGTATTTGATACCCAAATTGGTGTGCAGGGTATGGAAAATATTGGTGAAATTTCACATTGTTTGGTCCCTTTCTTGATGCAGGGTGGTCCATCTAGTGTACTGGTCCACGTAGCTTCCAAAAAAGTAGCATTGTTCTTTAATGGCATCCTGAAAGGAATCCCATGTAGGGGTAAACACAAATATTGCAGATTCCTCTATGGCCCTTTGCTCAGAGTAAGTGTCCCACTAGTCCTTAACATGGTGGATGGCCTTGAGGAGTGAAAAAGTAATATTTTCCCTATCGAAAAAGTTATGGAAAAATACCCTTTGATCAAATTCAATCATATATATACAACATCTGCATATATCAGTCCTTCAAATAATGGAATATCAAAATTTACTTGTACCTTAAAAAGGGTTGCATGGTCGCTTGATGAAGACACTTCTCCCATGGGAAGCTATCGAAGGATCTATGCAAAGTTGTCCATCATTTTGTTTTTTTGTCGTGCAAGGGCTTCATCTAGCAACATTTTAAAAGGATCTCCTCCTCCATCATATTTCTTTTCATCTCCCATGGGTTTTTGTCAGTCTCAGCGTGACCGATCTTGCAAAGGATCGATTATTTTGAGTCCTAACTTCTTGTACCCAGATCTTGTCAGGGACATGCACGAAGAAAAACAAATGAAGAGAAGACCTCTCTGATACCACTGATCTGAATTTAGGAGAGGCAAAAACTGATTAACAAACTGAATACAATAAACACGTAGATATGAAGAAAAACATAGATATCTAGTGAGCAATATCTTCTATTAAATAAATGAAATAGGCTGAAACTATAAAACTGGAGAACTGAAACACTTGCTCGAATGGTGGTGGTTATCTCTAAGAAGAGATGTGGCTGCTATGCGCATATGTCTGAGTAGAATGATTATAATGATGCTCCAGAGGGATTTTTGATATTACTCATGAATTCCAAAACTCTAAACATCCAAAAACCTAACCCCAGGTGGTGAAACGCCAAAAGTCATGTGGCCCCCTATGGGTAAGTTGGTACCTCAGCTTCCCAAGGTCGTAATGTTTGCATAAAAACTTTGTTTTAGGTGTGGATAGCCCGTTGGAAAGGTATTTTAGAGATATACACATTACACCATCAAAATTTGACTCCGTCTATGGCTTGACTGTGGTGAGCTATAAATACACTGTTTAGGGCTCCAAAACGACCATGGAAGTACAAAAAATGTTGACATGAAAACATACAAAAAAAAGTTAATTGCATTAGGTGAGAGGCCACCAGTATCCACCTAGAAGATGTGTAGGGATTCAGACTACCCCAAAAGTGTATAGCCCACAATTACAAAGAAGTACAAAATAACGTGTTGAACTAAAAACTGACAAGAGGATCCAGTTGGAATAGGTGGGTGGCCACCGATATCCACCTAGATCAAAGAGGTTGTTGCAATTACTGTAGCAACAATTATGTTACAGATTGTTGGACAACCATACATAGAATGAGAAAATTATTGCATGTTTGCAAGTATTGTTGATGATGTTGTTGCATATGGAAAGAAGCAACAAAAAGTTGAAGTGTTGATTATAAGACTGATAAAAGAGGCATGGGAGCTTCTACTGTCATCAACTAATCAGGTAGCATCAAATTTATTTAATGGAAGCTATGAAGGTATGTATTTATAAAATTACATTGCATAATTGTTGAAGGGAATTTAGGTAAGAATTTCCTCAGCTAGAGTTATTTTATAAAATTACATTATGCATTAATGTGAATAAAATACCACTAGGTGTGGTAAAGGATGGAGGCCTATAATAATTATAAAATCTTTTTAGATTTTGAATTCACACACTGACATCGTGTCATGTCATATAATTGGTTATGAGCTAATTAAAAAAGAAATAAAAGGTATGAACATGTTATAGGAATGGATGTTAGAAAATCTAGTCATGTATGAGACCATGATATGGTTGGTTATGGAAAGGGTATGTACCCCATAATATCCAATGAACTTCCTACCTTTAAATAATACTAGGATTGCAACATTTTTGCTAACACTAATGAACATCACATAATTATATTCTTGGTGTAGTGTTCGGGTCGAAAAGGAAGGAACCCAAATAATTGAGAAGAAAATAGGAAGTGTATGGAGATTGTGTCAAGGCATTGGCCATACTTCCAATTTACCAATGGTGAGATACATGACTTAGATATAGAGCATTCTGAAAATCAATGCAAAGTTGCATTGAATAGATATGCATTGAGAGTTGCACTCATGCATAGTAAGTAGTAGAGTTGCACTTATGCATGATAGAATTGTTATGCTGGAATGCATTTTGTTTTTGTGAATGCATGCATATATGTTATCTAATGGAAATAATTATACTAACAGCTAAACTGTTACTAACTCATGAAGTTGAGAACATTTCAAAAGTTTTTAGACGTTGCAACAGGAAATTTGCAAGTCAAGTAGTCACATGAGCATTGACTACATGAAATTTTTTGTTCATGAAACAAAATAATAATTGATGGGAAAAGGAAAGTATAAGTGTTGAAAATTCATATGCAAAGAATGATAATTCATTCTGGTTAATAAATTGTTTGATAGTTGTGATTGAATTGATAAGTGTAGAAAATTCTAAGATCACTTTGTAAGGTTTTGGTACATATTGCAGTGAAAGTATAATGTACAAGAGATATTAATAATCTGTTGGTTGAATGCAAGATGGAAGTGTTGCACAAAAAGTGGTATTCAATATGGTGCTTGCTGAAATCCATAAGGAAGATTTCATCTTACTATTGCAACAACCATGAAAAATTATGAGATAGAATTTCATATTTTGGGGAAAAATTGAATTCCTTATGAAACAAGTTTGTTTCTTAATGATTTTTTTATAATGTTCTCTCATGATAACTGTATGTGTGTGATATAAATGAGATAATATTGATTAAAGTTGTAATGTTGATTGCAAGAATAGCTCGGGGGAATATCTTGATTGGAGACTGTGGATCTTACCCTGTGGATTCCAAGTGGATCTGGGTGTGTGTACACTTCTCCTTGGGTTGCCTTGGAGAAGGCTGGAGCTATGGAGGGAGAAATGTGGGGATAGGATCCCCGGTATGAGGTATGGAGGGTACCTGGAGACCTTTGAGGGCAGCTAGAACTCATGGAGCCATGGTGCTCTGAGACTTCGTGGTCGGCCTGTGATGGAGCCCAGAAAGGGTAGGGGTGAAACCGTAGGGACTTCGGTGCGGAGAAGTGGGAAAACTACCTTGGGTTGTGCAGGTTGATGGGGAATGAAAGACCGTTGGTTGGAGTGTTGTTGAGGTTTGGTACATTGGCCTAGACCATGTTGGTATTGATTCTGGATCATGGTTATCTTGGGAAGCCTTTTCCCTAGTGGATTCATAAGCCCTTCTTGGGGGTGATCCACTAGTGAGATTTTATCAACAGTGAGATCTAAGGATGGATAGAACATCGTGGGTCTGCAGCTAGTTGGTGCTTTCAATGAGATTTAATTGAATCATGTAACAAGGAACAATGAGCTAAATTATTTCTTGAAGCAGCTATACCTTGAGCTCTAGTGAAGAAGCTTCTTGTTGTGTCCATTGTTGTCAAAATAGAGAATAAGAAACATAAATATAGAGTTCTTTAAGCAGTCAGTTCCATCCTCTGCACTATGCATGCACACACTATCTATCCTCTGTGCTCCGTGCACACGATATGTTGGTTAGAAGATCCATTGCTTTCTAGCTCTTCTTTCTTCCTTCTGAACTTTTGTTTGTAGTTCCACTAGATTTATTAGTCTAAAATAGTATAGATAAAATGAATTCCAGCTATAGTATGAATACATGAATTGGTGCTTGAAAGTAGAGCACTAGGTGGATAACAAGATTCCAATAACAAAGGCTTGGATCTTTTTGAAGAATTTTGAATTTCACATGGTATATAATGCACCGAGGACAATGCATCAATAAGGGGAGGGGAACATAATACCCCTACGTTGAACCCCAATTGTAAATGTAAATATGTTTTATAGGATGGTGAGCCGGGTTATTATAGGCCAGAAGGATTATGTGACTACTAGGCTGGAGAGCCTAGATGCTAAAGGCCAGTGAGCCTATTTTTGTATATGTAAACACTCATATCATTAATATAATACATCGTTGCATGTATACTAACCACGATAAAAATTATGGGGGACTAAAATCCACTAGGAAGGGAAAGGGGGGATAAGATCCTAGGAAAGGGGATAAACTAGAAGGGATTATCTCCAAGGGAATATTATAATATTATTTCTAAAATACTAAGGTATGGATAAAAATTATGTTATCCTAAGTTCTTAGGGGAAGGAAATGAAATACAAGTGGAGACAAATGAGCTCCTGGAGGGTCATGTGTCATCAAGGGTTCATGCAAATAAATGAAGGGAAAATTAGTCCATTTAGGGGGCACTCAACCATTATCTCCAAGCTCTCCATCCTACAGGAACTCCTTCAACATTAACCCTACCTTTCTTGTTAGGAGAAGCACATGTGCCTCACTTGAAGGTTGCGGATTCCATAACCTGTTACTTACCTGAGCCAGTATTGTACCTCACATGAGCTAGTACTACACCTTGCTTGAACATGGGTGTTGCCATAAATTGTTCCATACCCAAATTATGTTTATGCCTTCACCTGAGCTGATACCTGGTTGACTTAAGAGATGGACTAAAGAAGTGGGTTGTCAGGCCCATGGGTTTGAAGAGGTAGGTTTTCAGGCCCATGGATAGAAGAGGCGGGTTGTCAGGCACATGGGTTTGAAGAGGTGGGTTTTCAGGCCCATGGATAGAAGAGGCGGGTTGTCAGGCACATGGGTTTGAAGAGGTGGGTTTTCAGGCCCATGGATAGAACAGGTAGGTTTTCAGGCCCATGAGAAACTCTCTCCAGGTGAGAGAATTGTTGGGAATTGATTTCTTGAGGGAGTCCAACTGTAGCTACAGTACTCTGAGACTTCTTGTCTGGCCTATTATTGAAGCCCTGGAAGGGAAGTGGGGTAGTCGAAGGACTGTTAAGCAGAGAAGGGGCACACTTCCTAGGGTGGGATAGGCATGTGGGGAATGAGAGACTGTAGGTTGTTAGTTTGATTTGGCACCTAGGATGAAATCCTTCCTATTGTCTGTGTAGCATCATCCCAGTTAGATATCCATTTACCCAGCTGGAGTTTAGTCCTAGCTCGGGGGTGACCCACTACTGAGAGTTTTCAGTAGCGTGGTCTAAGGCTAGGAGGATCGTGGAAGGTCTACATGTAGTTGGTGGTATTCTATCAAAGATAAGTATCAAATGTGTGTTAATTTACATGTTGTGTATTTATACATGTGTTTATGTATTTGGGTTTATTGTGTGTATTTGTAGATTTTTTGTATGCTTTAATTTTTGTATACGCTTCGAAAATGTTATGTAGTTTACCCTAATAGAATGTTGGGAATGTTACAATATTGTTACATGCATATTGGTATTATTTCCGCTTAACACTGTTCACATGTAGAATTTAGTATTTAATTTAATGGTATCAGAATATAGAAATTTACGTATGGTATATCTTAGTAAGAGTGTTTTATGGAGTAGCATGGCCCAACCTGGGTGGTTCAGGATGTTACACCAATGCAACCACTTGGGATTCGACCTATTTAGAGTATGAAGGAATGATACACCATAGATATAAATGGTTTTGTTGACCAAATGGTTGGATTCATGATCCAAGAGAGAAGAGAGATGGAGGAGCAGTTTAGTTTCTTATTTGTAAGTTTGAGGGCCTTTTGTAATTATCTTTTCTACCAGTAAAGATTCATGAGAGTTTTTTATTAGATTGTATTCTTTGTTTTCCATTTCTCTTTTCATCGTCTTGCTTAAATATATTGCAGGTTTTGACGATCATAGCTTCCATTGATTGATGGATTCATGAACAATAGAGGATCTGTTGTAGCTTTCATTGTTATTGTTTGAGAAATATTTATTTTGTTTGTGAAAAGGATCTATGTACGATGGATGTTCTTCATTTTGTCATATTCTCTATGCTTCTACCCATAATTATATAAAAATTTTATCTGGTATATAATTAAAATGCCTTTGATCTGTAGGATGTTATGACTCCATGCCCAATAAAATTCCTCTGCAGACAGTTTGTTTCCCTCTCCCTTTCTTACTCAATATTTTTGATCCACTCAAGTATAAACTTGTTTTAACCATTTATATTATGATGGGTAATAGGCTTACACCTACAACACTCTAGGTGTGACTTCTAGTTGTAACATGTTTTGGCATCATTGTCAGGGACGAAGTTGAAGATCTTCCCTAGGCTATATGACACATACTACTACCATTTCTTGATGGTGAGAAAGGATTGGTGACAAAAAAGATTGCATTTTTTCACCATGGAGACTCCACACATTTAAAAATATTGTTGGTGATTAAAATCAAGTTACTAGACTCCACTGAGGAATGAGGTCAAACAGAAAATGGAAGGAAGACATAGGAAGTCCAGTTATCAAGATATAAGTTTTCTTCAAGAGTTCATATTCTTTTTTATCAGTTCTTTCCTATCCTTCCCTTCATATATCAAGAGAATCATCCTTTTCTTTGTTTACTCTGATGACCATAAGCCTACTAATGTATATCCCTCTTTGAAATAAGAAGGTATGCATTCTTCTTACATAGTTGATGTTGACCTTAGTCCTTCATCTTGAACATATGAGAACAATGTTTGTATTCAAATCCTTCTTGAACATGATCAACCCTATAACCACATGAATGATACAACAAAATCACCATCTTCTCTAATTATAGTACCATCTTCTACCACCACTGCTGAAATTTGCAATCAATCCATTAAACCTCACTTTCAGCCTACTAATGTTCAGTCCAGAAAAAGAGAAAAAATGTTTAAACCCTTAAAGTTGCCATATACTCTTCATCCTTACCCTCCCAAGTTTTTAGAATATCTACCTCTTTTTGTTGGAGAAGATCATATTATAGTTGAGAAGCATTTGGGATCTTTTTAGAATGTTATCGACAATTTGGAAATCATGCATGAGGATGTTGTTATGAGGTTATTTGCCAAATATTTGGTTGGAGATGTTTCTTTGTGGTTTAAAAATCTAGAGGTTGGTTCCATTGGTTCGTGGGATGAGTTATTTGGTGTATTTTCAAGGTACCGAGGAGAGAACAAATCTCTTGACCAGAACTCAGCTGAGTTTATAATTTGAAAAGAGGGGAGGACGAAGCTCTTGCTATTTTCAACAGGAGATTTTATATTTTTTATTGCAACATGCCTTTAGATATCCGAACTCTTGAAACTATTGCTAGACCATTTTATGTAAAAAATCTTCATCCAGATTTGTCTCTCCTTCTCCTAGAAAGGAGGTACATCACCTTGCAACAAATGTTCATTGAGTCTCAAGAGGTTGAGGACAATCTCAAACCTCGTGGAAAAATTTTCAGATCAAGTTAAGGATGAGGAGTGGAATACAGACATAACGACAGTGAACATGAACAAGAAGGATGCCATAAGGAGGAGATGGTAGAGAAGCCTATTGAGGAGAAAGATGTTGTCTCTAATTTTGTTAATTATGATCTTCAGGAAGCCTTTTGTTTACCTGTATATGATGAGTACAATAACTGTGATGAGGTTGATTTCCAAAAACATCAAAAATATCCTTTCATCCAAAAAAGGATTATTTTCAACAGTCTTATGAAAGAATTCAACCCATTTATGATAGTTATGACCTATATCATAGGGAAAATTGTGACTTAGTTGGAGGTAAGTTATTTCCCTTATGCTTTTTTTCATTTAATATTTTGAAATAAAAATTTGAAGTTGCTTATAGAGCAGAGAGAGTTGAGATGCAAAATCACACAAGGTTTTTGGAACATAATGATAACATTATAAGTCAACATAAACCTTTCCACATTCTTAGTGATCCTATGGTTCTCTATATGGAGAATGTTATTGAGGTTTAAATGCATGATAAGGAAAATAATCAGACTATTGCCATTTGTTCTGAGAATGATCTTGCATTTGAAAACTTAGAACAAGAAAAATCAGCAATTGAAGCAAATGATACATTGAAGAAAGAAGCTTGTATGTTACTATATACTTGTGAACATGATGGAACTATAAACACATGTTGTCCTTTCCTTTTTATCGATCAAAAAGTGGTATTCACACATATTATTCAAGATCCTTTTACATTTATGATGGAAACATCAGAGAAAGAGACCTTTATGAGTTACCTAGAATCAGTCAGTGGAATTGGTTCTTCAAAGTGGATGAGTTTTCAAATTGGATTTAATTTTCAATTTGAATTCCCATTAAGAAGGGTTATGCAAGGAATTCAATCAGTAGACAAGGTCCTTTCATGGCTTCACTAGATTTTTTATTTCACATAATAAAGCATCCCAGAGATCAGGTTAGAAGTAGGGGAGTAAGCTCATCATACAAGCATTTTTTTGTTTCATGGTTTTCAGTAGACCAAAAATAAAAACATGTATCCGAATGGATAAGGCATTGGAACTGCAATGTTCTTGGCAGCTCACAGGGAGCATGTCATCCCCTATGGATCCAATGTTAGCACATGAAATGTTCAAGAGTAAAAAATTCTAAGCGTATTCCATGTAAGAGTCTTGGTGTCATGTTAGTGTTCATCATCATGAAAGAAATAGGGGTCAACATTGGTATCCTAAAACCTCGCCATTTTAAATTTTGTTATACTAAAGGAGAAATTTACAGTTTCCTCTTGAAACAATAAACTTATCCACTATATTACTGTGCGCTGCAAATTGCGCGCTACGAACGGGTGCTATGAACCCTCTGTTTTCTAATAAATCAAACCCTTTTCAGTTGAGATTCATCTAGGGTCGAGGTTTTAACCATTCAAATCATATTTTTCTCCTCAGACGTGGAAAATCTTGCAAGTCTTTCATAAAAATCTAATTCAATTTGCGTTGCAAACCGACGTTGTGAACTTAACCAGCATGTTGCAAACCCTTTGTTTTACACATAGTTGCTTCAATTTCTTCTTATCTGCATTTTTCATCCAAGTTTTATTTATTTTCTTCTTTTATCACCTCCTACTTGTAGCCTTATCATCCTCAAATTGTTGTTTTGTATATTATTACAACCAGAGTAATGATTTTGGGTCTTGAGCTGAGGTTACCATATTCATATGATTTCTCCAAG
The DNA here is from genome assembly GCA_009831015.1 of Picea engelmannii. Lineage (NCBI taxonomy): Eukaryota > Viridiplantae > Streptophyta > Pinopsida > Pinales > Pinaceae > Picea > Picea engelmannii. The sequence goes on along the minus strand of ML787592.1, from coordinate 106,898 downwards.
GATACTTGACATTCCAATAAGTTTGTAGCAGGTTCTGGAAGGATTTCCAAGATTGTTGTGCAAGTTTTAAAAGTCAAAATAAATTTTAAATGTAAAAAGGAACCTACAAGAAAGTTCACAGTGCATGTTGTCAAAGGCACTGTGAACTCGTAATTTGGGACATTTTGTAGCAAATTAGTACACGACAGAGTCATTTTTTCATCATAAATTTTAAATGTAAATCTAGGTTCGTTTGAAATGTTTTGTGGAGATGAATCATAATATCATGGACCTATTGAGAAAACATCATCCCAACCCAGTTCATTATTTGAGGGAAAATTTTAAATCATCATCTACAGGAAAGTTTGCAGCATATCCTGAAATTGTGCTGCAAACTCTAACAGTTTGATAAATCCGAGTTGTAGGAGGGATTCCACCTATATAAATGGGTTTGAATGGTTTCCTAGGAGATATTTGTACATTAGTGACATGTGTTCCATCACCATATCAAGAAATATGACCTGTTTCAAAAGGAATTTATCACAAAAGACAAGATCCAAAAAAAGAGGAGCTAGGTGGATTTTTTGTTTCACCTGGTTGTAACAGCTCCTAGAGAAAATGGAATCCAATGCAACCACTTGGGATTTGACCTCTTCAGAGTAGGAAGGAATGATACACTATATATAGTAGTGTTTTTTTTAGGAAAGTATTGGATTCATGATCCAAGAGAGGAGAGAGCTCGAGGAGCAATTTAGTTGCTTATTTGTAAGCCTGAGGGCCTGTTGTAATTATCATTTCCGCCATTAAAGATTCATGAGAGTTGTTTATCATATTTTATTCTTTGTTTTAAATTTCTATTATCATCCTCTTTCTTGAATATATTTCAGGTTTTGAGGATCATAGCTTCCATTGATTGATGGATCCATGAACAACAAAGGATCTATTGTATCTTTCCTATTAATCATTGTTATTGTTTCAACAATATTTAATCTGTTTAGAGAAAGGATATCAGTACGATGGATGTTCTTCCTTTTGTCATATTATTTATGCTTCCACCCATAATTATATAAAACTTTTATCTGGTATACAGTTTAAATTCCTTTGATCTATAGGATGATATGACTCCATGCCTAATAAAATGCCTTTGCAAACAGTTTGTTTCCCTCTCCCTTTCTTACTTTGACTTCCTGATACACTCAAGTATAAACTCTTTTTAACCATTCATATTCTGATTGGTACTAGGCTTACACCTACAACACTCTAGGTGTGATTTCTAGTGCTAACAAATACATTCTGTGGTTTTCTCCCATTTGGGTTTCCACGTAAATTCTAGTGTACTGTGCATTTGATGTGATATTGTTGATTGGTATTTCTTATGGTTATATGATCATGATATATTGAATTAAATCATAAATGATGTATTGTTTATTAATTTGAATTTTATATATTGTGATTGTAAGTGGTAAAAATGTTCATATTGATCCACCTTCGCCCCCGCCCCTCTCAATATTCCAACAATTGGAATCAAAGCCAGGTTTCAATCCTTCAAGTAAATAATTTAACCATTATAAGGTAGATTATGGATTCCACAGATTTGTGAAGTGCACATTAAATGGAGCACCAATATTTGATGTTCAGATTGGTCTGAGCTATGAGATATGGAGCAGAAGGATAAAATTATTTTTATAGGAACATGGGTATGATGTTTGGAAATCAATTGTTATAGGATACACCAATTCAAAGAAACCAAAGTCTGCATCCAAGAAGGAACTGAAGAGAAACAAAAAAATGGAAATGGATTTCATCTTGGAAGGATTACTGGATTTAGAAAAAAATAAAGTGGAACATTGTTCATCGTCCAAAGAACTTTGGGATAAGATACATAATCTATACTTTACATAATCCCATTCTACCGTAGAGACAAAACATGCTAATCACAATAAATAATATATTGAAGTGGAACAAGAAGAAACACGTTATTCATTTTAGATAGATTCAGATTGAAGCGGAATTAATCAGTGCTTTAGACTATTTGATGAATGAAAGAAAGAAAAAAAGAGTCACTCAAGGAAGAATTGATTGAGCTAAAGAAGGGGTATCAAAATTCCAACTTTGAAGAATCCCATCATATGATTACAAACCTAAAAGTCCAAATAGAAGAATCCAGAAGGATTGAAGAAGCATGAAAAAGTCAGTCGGAAGAAAAGCAGCTTTTGTAAGCTGAAATAGTAGCACAAAGAAAGGAATCATAGAAGAGAGAAGATATTTTGACTAGCCATATCAAGGAAATATCTGAGGACTTAAATAATATTGAAGCATAATTTAGTCAACAAGATAAAAGACTTGAAGAATAAATTGTCTCCTTGAAGCCCCAACTGAAGAATCAAAGAGAAGGGAAGAATTCATGAAGATTCAGATGATGAAGAAATAAAAGAAGTGTGAGAAGATTGAAGAATAGGTTGTCAGATTAAGATTTAAAGTTTTCAAGATTAGCAAGAACATTGAAGAGAGAGAAATCTCTAGATCATTATAAAACAAAGTTGAAGGGAAATGTTACAATTTACTACAAAGAAAAAATGAAGAGAAGGATAAGAGTTATGTGGAAGTCATCAAAGGTCCTACCAAGAAGAAAGAATATTATCCCTCACAGAAAAACATTCCATAAATGAAGAAAACTCTAGAAGAATACTACAAAAGAGACAGATATCAAAGAAGACCCTCCACGTTCGGGTATCAAAGAAGCTTCGATCATTGTGAAGGTAACAACATAAGAGAAGATCGTGATCATCCAAGGAATTAGTTCATAAGGACTACATTACAAAGTAGATCATTCACTCCCATGTATGAATTTTTTTTTATGGTCATTGTTTTACTTATACTAACTTTGGACATAAAGATGTAGATTACAGAGATTATGGAAGAAATGATAAAGAAATAAATTCTTATGTGGCTCCACATAATATTGAATGTTACAAATGCCACAACTATGGACACGTAGCTCTTGATTGTAGAAGCATGATGGATACTTATACGAAAGAGAACATTGATATCATATATAAAAATATCTGGAAAATAAAACAAGAACATGTAAAGGAAGAATAAATGAAGGAAGAACACCCATAAGTTATACTCTCAGAATTTGGAGTAGTATGAGATCAGAACAAATATACAAGGAAAAAGGAAGATGTCAGATATAGGAAGGTTTCGAGAGAAATGAAAAAAACATAAGAACAAGTGAATGGAAAATAGGTCCCAGAGATCGTACTCACAAGATTTTTATCAACACAAGATCTTGATGAATATACAGATAAAGAGGAATATGTCAAAATTTGGGAAGATTATGAAGAGGAAGATTAATCCACATTAGGGAAGATTCCTCCACCTTTCTCAGCCATTCGTCTTGGAGACTCCCAGTAAATATCAATATTGAAGAGGGGGAGTCTTAGAAACAACTCTACAGATCAAAGAACTATATTTCGAGTAGTTTGAAGTGCTTGAATATTTTGGGAAGGAAATTTTAGAATGGTTTGATAATAGAAGTGCAAAATTTCTTGTGACAGTTTGATTTTTTTAGGAGCATCTTTCAAAACACATTCCCATATAGGTATCAACTAACATTTACGAACAATATCAGTGACACAATTTTCAGACATAGATTCATGATTGTATAAATGATTCCAAGCATGTAAATATTATTGCATACATGTAGAGTCTAATTTACATATTGAACAGGCATATTGAGCACCAAGGAATATGAAGTGATCAGTTGCAGAAGATTCAAAGAAGTCTTCAGAATGGTAAAGTGACATATGGGTCAGGATTGTATACATTTGAGTAGCAAAATCATGCAGAGTTTTATGACATATGGACATAGATGGATTCATAAGAGCTTTGGTATATCTAAAAAGATACATGACAGTGGACAAATGGAATCAGGAAGGAATGAAGTGAAAGGAACATCATAATATATATCATTAGAATAAAGTATGTGTTAGAATATAGAAGATGGTGTGCTCGTTTTACCATTGACGATACCCTCGTCACCCAACCATAGGCCAAAGCCACCCTCCGAGCAACTTAACCTTGACTGAGAATTCCTTCGGAAGCAAACCCTAGCCTATATAGCCAAACAAAGGGTAGCACACCTTTCCCCAAGGATAATGCATCACAAAGAGCTGATCAGATAGTCCAAACCCTAGCCAAGAGATAGTTCAAGCCAACACTAAAATTGCTAGTTGCAACAGCTGCACCTGCAACTCTCCTCCACACGTGCGCACCAAACTGGGAGCTGCAATTCTGAGATGCTTTCAAATGAGAACTGACACCCTGTATTTATACTAGTTCTTCCAGATTTGCTGGGGCTGACTTCTCCTTCTGGTTATGTGTCTATTCAGTATATTAATATTATTTCTAGTTGACTCCTTCTCTTGGAGGCTAATAACCTAATATAAATTATCTTCTTGAGCCGAAAAGACTTCTAGGGTTATTAGCCAACTCATTAGGGTTTTCTCTTGCTTTCCAGAGTCTTCTATTCTCATCAGGTTCACATATGGAGGTAAATACCTCCCGCAAATACCATAATATTAACACTCCCTCCTAGCTAGGAAGTTATTACAAGTAATGGTCTTGAGAACAAAAACATACCATTTACCCGATAACGTCAATATAGTTGTCTAGACTATCTCATGACTAGATCATGAGCATCACCATCACCATCAACTGCATCATCTCTTGAAACCATACTTCATCTAAGTAATTAGACATGATGCTATATAATTCACTCTCACCATAGAGTGATACAAGAGCCACTCTTATAATCTAGAGGAGTAAATGCTCTGAACCAATTTCCATCTAGAAAATCTTTGTTCATCATTCGTCTGGATGGTGATTATTTACAATAAACTGTTGATAGTCTTCGAGGCAGTTAGAACAAAAATAGAACACAACTGTGTCTATCCATAGTAGTACATAACTACAATCTAGTGGTTCACTACCACACCAAGTAACACACAAGTACTTGATCAGCAATGTATGGTTGCGAACAGTGGAACATATCCACCACAGTAGTCCTCATCTACTATCATATAGTCTTCATAACAAACATCTGATAGGAACCTGCATAGAAACAATGTTATGATATATACTGAATTATTTGGGCCAAACTTTCACTCACATCTGTGAGTTATGAAAGAATATATGCCTCATGAATAGTGGAACATATCCACCATAGTAGTCTACATCTACTTTCTTCATAACAAACATATGATAACAACCTGCATAGAAACAATGTTATGATACAAACTGATTTGTCTGGGCCAATATTTCACTCACGTTTGTGAGATTTGAAATAATATCTGCCCTCATCAACAATGGGCTATCTGCCCTATTCTTCTCAAACAAGGAAAAAGGATTGTTTCTTATTTCTGAGCATGGACCATTCCTCACCCTAGGCCATTCTTCCTACACTAATCAAAGTGCACCCTGGATAGAATGTATAAACCCTAAGGAATGTTTGGATCATTCCCCACCCTGGGCCATTCCTCCTACACTAATCAAAGTGCTCCCTGGAGAGAATGTATAAACCCTAAGGAATGTCTGTCCTGGACCATTCCCCACCCTGGGCCATTCCTCCTACACTAATCAAAGTGCACCCTGGAGAGAATGTATAACCCTAAGGAATAAATGTCCAGACCATTTCCTCTATTAACCACAAGAGGAAAAGACTGTCCTGCATCAACCTCCAAAATGAACCATTCCTCATGTTAACCACAATGAGAAATTGCTATCCGACGAGGCGGGCCAGTCTTCTTGAGTAACCCTCAAGAAGAGAGACTACCCTAGACCACTCCCCATGTTAACCACAATGGGAAGTCACTATATATGATACATTAGAAATTAGAATACTTCCCATGTTAACCACAATGGAAAGTCACTATCCGTCAGAAATCTCAATCCACTTTCCGAACAGGAAAGCATCTATTCAAGATGGACTATTTTTCAAATTTAAGGATGAATGTCTTCAATAATGTTTTCAGTGCTCCCTCCTAATTTGGAGAGTCATTTCGTCCTTTTCAAATAAGAAGGAAGTTGTTTCCACAAGCTCTAGCTTGAGTACGCAAACTCTTTCATCTTGGATAGAAGTTTTACCAAAATGTCTGCTTATCTGCTCATTTGTGGAGATATGTATTGGAGAATCATTTTATCCTTTCTGGACTTCATCATGGATAAAGTAATGCTTGATTTCAAATGTACTTTAGTCTGGAACACTGTGAAGGCTTCATGTAGATCTGAACAGTAGAGTATATCATAGCTAGAAAGATGGAGCATATCCATTTGGCACTTCTTCTATCATCATGAGATCTGATCTACTGAGTAGTCATCTTTATAGGAAATCTTCACCATGCTTCTGTTGTGCACTAGAGGTTCTCCACCAAGTTATCTTCTTCTATCTGCGTACAGGAGTCTCTTTCTGGTATGCTTCAAGGTCTTGAGATTGCTCTTCATATGCTCTTTATTCAATTTCTCCGGAGGACATTCTTTGCATTCATCTGATGTAGAATTCTGACTCCTGGATGTTGCAGATGATATAATGACTTATGTAGAGATAATTCTGGTTTACTGGAACAAGTAGTTATCATAACCTTCTCCCTCCATCTGGGAGAACCTCTAGTTCTAGTTCTTGCAATTATTTTATAAGTCTTCCATTCATAGTTCTTCATCACGATTTCAAGTTCTTCTTCTTGATTGCTTCTAGTGAGTTCATATCAGTTGGTAATCTTGTTATTCTTGATACAATGACTGGTTGTTTTTGGTTCCTCTTTCTTTCTTGGAATCTTCATGTTCTTATTCATGTTTTTCTTTTTCTCTTGGGTCCATGGAGTTTCTTATAGATTCCATGCCCTAGAGATTCCACTGCTTCCTTTCATCATAGGATCACGGATCTGGATGGACAACCAAGAATACTTTTAAGGATTCTGTTCGAAGAAGTCTTCTTCTATGGTTGAACTGAACGCGTACTGTCTTTTCATGGTTGTTGTAATGAATATATATTTCATCATCTTCAATGGATCATAAGATTATCTCCCTCCTAACCTTTGCTTCATGTAAGAGTGCATATAATCGACTCCCTCTGTATAACAGAGTCCACACTTCTGTCTGCATCCTTATTGTCTTTTGCAATATATATAATTGGCTCTCTCTGTCTAATAGATTCCATGCTTCCATCTTGTTGTCTTCTACAAAACGTCATAAGTCTTTCTCCAATTTCCTCTTGATTGCTAACTTCTTTCTGTGTTTGCTTCTTCTAAGTCTCTTCAAGATTTATTCGTCTTATCTTGTAATAGTTTCCACATGATTTTCTTGATGTATTTCATTCTTTCATGTATTATCCAATGATATCAATCCTTATCTTGTTGTTCTTCCATCGCTATAGTTCTTCTTGGAACACATTATCTTCCAAGAGATAGATATACCAGATATGTACAGAGACGATGCAAACAAGAAATAAGCAGAGTGTTGTTACCTTTTAGAAGAAGAAGTCTCTTCCATCCTGCTTAGTTTTCTTTGTAGGTTCCTTTTCTTCGGAAAATGATGCTTCATGTTTCTCTTTCCTTTTATTTAGCTCGGGACACTGATTCTTGTAGTGACCATACTTTTGAAAGTTGAATAATTGTACTTTTGAAATGTCTTTCTCTTGATTTGGCTTCCTCCTTGAACCAAACTTCATTTTGTTCCTGAAGTTATTGAATCTTGATGTGAAGGCTTGATCATCATACTTCTTTTGGGGTTTCTCTTTTGCATTAATCCTTGATTCTTCTTGGGCACAACAAGTCCAAAGTTCTTCAAATGTTGGGTACTCCCTTCTTGTGTTCATTCTTTCGGCAAATGCATCCCATGTGTTGGGAAGACCATTGAGTACTATGTTCACCAATTCCTTCTATGAAGTGATTTCTTCAATAGATTGTAGTTGATATATTAACTGGGAGATCCTTACAAAGTATGATGTTATGTTGTCATCCTCATTCATCTTCATGTCACAGAGCTCATTCTTCAGACACATAACTTGTTCAATGTTTCTGACTAAGAAGAGATTTGTTAGGGCATCATAAATATTCTTTGATGAGTCAAGATGGGAGATGTAGGGTATCAAGTGGTATTTTATATAATCCACTATGATACTCATGGAATTGATGTCAACATCTTTGAACTTCTCCATAGCTGAAAAATTCTGCGGTTCCTTATCTTTTCCTTCTTCAAACTCTGGCTTCAAGATCTTTCCTTTCACAATATCCAACACTTTATTCTTGGCAAGGATGCGGTCAATCCTTGTCTTCCAAGCTCTGAAGTTAGAGGCTCCATCTAAATTGTTCTCAAACTTCATAGAGTTCGTCATGGCTTGCTTGACTTGGTCAAACCCTAGATTTGACCAAAAATTCAAACTTCACGTCTTAACCTTCTGAGAGTGCCAGAAGATGCATTGGGATAGGAAGCACTGATATATCCAAAGATTAGGTCAATCCCTTTACTTAAGGTGCCTCAACAAGAGGTTTAGGGTTTCTGCAATAACACCCGCTAGTAACCCTAGCTACAATGTCTTGGAAGCTGATTCTGCTAGTAACCTTAGCGGCAGTTCCTCAGCGAGATCAATATCCTAGCGGCTATGTTTCCTTCCAGCGTTTAGACTAAATGAAGGAGGTGTGGGCCCATAACCTATTAGAATATAGAAGATGGTGTGATTTTTTTACCATTGACGATACCCTCGTCACCCAACCATAGGCCGAAGATACCCTCCGAGTAGCTTAAACTTGACTGAGAATTCCTCCGGAAGAAAACCATAGGCTAGATAGCCAAACAAAGGGTAGCACACCTTTCCCCAAGGATAGCGCATCACAAAGAGATGATTAGATAGTCCAAACCCTAGCCAAGAGATAGTCCAAGCCAACACTGAAATTTCTAGCTGCAGTAGCTGGACCTGCAGCTCTCCTCCACACGTGTGCACCAAACTGGAGTTGCAGTGTGCACCAAACTGGGAACTGCAATTCTGAGATGCTTTCAAATGAGAACTAGTGCCCTATATTTATACTGGTTCTTCCAGATTTGCTAGGGCTGATTTCTCCTTCTGGTTATGTGTTTGTTCAGTATATTAATATTATTTCTAGCCGAATTCTTCTCTTGGAGGCTAATAACCTAATATAAATTATCTTCTTGAGCCGACAAGACTTCTAGGGTTATTAGCCAACTCATTAGGGTTTTCTCTTACTTTCCGGAGTCTTCTATTCTCATCAGGTTCACATATGGAGGTAAATACCTCCTACAAATACCATAATATTAATAGTATGGTCATTGATGTGAACTTTACAACCCATGAATATTTGAATTCTAGTAACTTTGGATATTTTATATGTATTTCAGTGAATTGAAAGAGGAAGCACTAATGGAAAAGAAGCACTAGAATCAAGGAAACAAAGTATGTTAAAAAATCCCACATTGATCTACATGACATCTTGTAGAGAATTCAAGGTAGAGATATTATCAGAGAAATAGATCAAGAAAGAAAGATCAGAAGCATGAAGAGAGGGGAAGCACATGAAGTTAGAAAGATATTGTTCAAAGAAGGTATACTAATAGTGGGAGTTACCCTTTTTCCCATGACATAAAATGGGGAGAAAGATAAATATTAGAAGCATGAAGACAAGAGGAGAAACCCAAAAGGGAGATACCCTTTTCCATTTATGTCAAAGGGGGAGAGAAACATGAGGAGAGAAAGATCAGGAGAATTGTTCACAGGTGAAACATGAGTGTTGGAGTATGAGTGATTCCATCAATCCCAAAGAGGGAGACTGTTGGACAATTGGTTGCCATTGATGTCGTTGATAGTTGGTTTTCATTGATGTCAGCAGGTGTGTGTTTCATTGATTTCAACAGATGTGATGGGTGCATGTGATGAATTCTACAAGAATTCCCAGAGGAGTGGTCATGAAGCCTAAAGTTGTTTGAGGAATCAAGATATGAAGGAAAATGTAAATACAAGTAACACACTCATAGATGGAAATCCCTCGTCATAAAGTTTCCAATGGTATGTGGTATGTCATGTAGTTCCTCACGATTGAGGAGTTATGAGGTCATGAAGTTAGAAGCCCCAAAGAATGGTTAAGAATCCCCTAAACAGTTACAAGTCATTAACTAAAGGGAAAAGTGGTTATAACAAGAATTCCAAAAGTTAAGGAGAGAATTTAATTAGCAAAAGTATAAATACACAACAAGAATCCTCTCATTTGTACATTCACTTACACAAGTTTATTGAATATCTTTTAGTGAGAAAGTGATATATTGGCGAATATGAAATGACGAATCTAAGGTAGCGAAAGATTAAGGTGAGAGAAAGTCTCAGGATTGCAGAGGAGAAAGGTTTTTTTGTGAAACCCTAATTTGGCTTACCCCCGTGGGTTAGGATAATATTGTCTCGTGAGGCACCCTTGTGTGTTGTATGACACTTGTCCTGTGAGGCCCTGCATGATGCATGGGTTAGTCTCATGAGGCTAAACTAGATTTGAATGAGGATGCGAGTACCATTTTGTTGAGGCTAAGGAAGAGCTATAGGTCTAAAATATCATGTATCAAGTCTGATACAGGTGAAAAGGTATGTCTATATGCAAAAGTATAAATACACAACAAGAATCCTCTCATTTGTACATTCACTTACACAAGTTTATTGAATATATTTTAGTGAGAAAGTGATCTATTGGCGAATCTGAAATGACGAATCGAAGGCATCGAAAGAGTAAGGTGAGCAAAAGTCTCAGGATTGCAGAGGAGAAAGGTTTTTTTGTGAAACCCTAATTTGGCTTACCCCCGTGGGTTAGGATACTATTGTCTCGTGAGGAACCCTTGTGTGTTGTATGACACTTGTCCTATGAGGCCCTGCGTGATGCATGGGTTAGTCTCGTGAGGATAAACTAGATTTGAATGAGGATGCTAGTACCAGGTTGTTGAGGCTAAGGAAGAGCTATAGGTCTGAAATATCATGTATCAAGTCTGATACATGTGAAAAGGTATGTCTATATGCATGTTTTGAGAGTTACATGTTGATGATGTTATGGTGCATGATTGAAGCATGTATTTGGTATCTTGTTGAGGCATTAGTATATGCTTGAGACACATCTTTGGTGCATAATCTGAGGCACATATTCATGAGGTTATGGCAGATGTTTTAGGTACATGCATTGGATGTCGTGGTACATGCTTGAATCATGTCTTGGTGATGTTGGTACGTTGAGGTACACCTTAGGGATTTTATGATACATTGATTAGAAGCATATCTTCGCTATGTTGGTATCTTGGTATTGTGGCTATCTTGGTTATGCTTGAGGCACTTCATTAATGACATATTATGGTACATGGTGAATGGAATGATTGAGACATATCATGAGTGATATGGTATATGGTTGATGCATGAGATGGTATAGGTTTGATACATGGTTGATGTGCGTGATATGGTACATGGTTGATGTGTGAGATGGTACATGGTTTATGTACTTGGTATGGTACATGGTTGATGCATGTATGGTACATGTTTATGTACATGGTTGATGTGTGATATGGTACATGATTGATGTACTTGGCATGTGTTATCACTAAAATTTCGTCTGCACATGGAGACAAGAACTCAACATCGTCAAACAGTAATGAAGTCATTCATGGCACTGAATTAATTTCACAGGATTCCAAAAAGGTCAAAAACTATACAAAGTAACCAAAAATTGAAGAGCACTTTACAGAAGTTGGGTGTGCACGCACATGCGCGGAACAGAAACGTACCATGCGCGCATACGTGCATGATGCGCGGCTGTTGGCGCAAAAACCCGCTCACCTGCTAAACGACGCATTTATTGAATTGGTTGACCTCCCAACCACTTATGAATCAGCTCCCAAGCCGATTTGACCCTCAAATCTAAGCTGAATCCGCATGGTAGGCTGGTCAAAGACCTAATAAATCCCTAAAGAGCCTCTTTTCACACTACAAAGGAGTTACATAATCACCCAAAGCAATGCTATAAAAATCCATGAAGAAACCTCATTTTCTCAAGGAATTTCATGTAAGGTTATGTTGCCTAGATTGTTTTAAGGACTCACTCCTTGACAATAACACATTGGCACCATTTCTCTAAGCAATCCACCTCTCCATTGAGTGGATGTGCTAGGAGTTCTTTCACCACCATTTTCATTTTCTTATTGTAAGGAGAGCAAGCTTGTGAGGGTCAAAGAGCCTTCCTTTGGAGGAAGAAGGGACTCATAGTCACCTTTCTTCATTGTGCTTTGATTTCATCAATAGATCAGCCCAAAAACATTGGTGATATTGGTATTTTTGTGTTTGTTATTTCTTTATCCATATGCTTATGATTTTAGTTTGTATTTGTTTAATTCTTGCTTATAGTTTTGTTGTTATTTCTCTAACTCTTTCCTCTACAGCTGTCATGCTCAGCAAGACCCAACTGGGCATGTAAGCACCTCTTATTTTCTCACCAAGGTGACGAAGAGGGTGCAAACAGATTGGCGACCATACTGGGGAGAAGGTATCAATTCCTACCTCATTTGGGTTTATTTTTCTTTCCTTCTAGTTTGTTTAACTTGTAGGTACACAAATCGGCCTTTGTCGACCTGCTAACCAGTCAATTCACAGGAGAATTGAGAGATATCCATCCAGATTTTCTTTCTCGGCCATTTGTCACAGGTGTGTGGGTATTCCACCCCACAGACGTGCATCGTGCACACATGCGCTTTCGTAACATCCTTTCTATGCGCGCATGCGCTTTCTGTTTCAACTCTGCTCACGCGCCTGTGCTCTGTGCGCCTCTGTCTGCACTAGGGGCCACGCATTTGAGTAAATATTTCTCATTGTAAGTTCTTGGGATGTGGGGAAGGCCATCTACCTTCTTGAATATGATGTCAAAAATGCTGTAAAGCCACACTACACTTAGTCCCCTCATCATATAAAGGGGTTAGTCTAAAAACACACATAGGCACTTAGGAGGATAAAAATCAATTTCCCTTCTTTGCTTTTTGCCACGTGGATGGCTAGTTTTGATTTACAAACATAAGTGGACAATCATATTTAATCACATCTAACTCACATTCGGGACTAGAAGTTGAAGTAACAATCCTTGAGTATGCTCTTGTCTCGCGCCTCCAAGCGATCTTGAGAATCAGAAAAAGATTGTGAAAACAATATCATCTCCCTTAACAAAATTTCAAAACCTTTAGGAGAGGACAAAGGCCCTTTTGGAACCCCTCTTAGTTTTGTTTTTCAAACACATTTTAAACTTGTAACGGGCCCATACATGCCCACATGCTACAAAGATAGAATAATGGTTGAAATTTTTCTTTCTTAGATCAAAACACTAGGAGAGTTTAAAGGTTTGTAATGGGCCCATACATGCCCACATGTTCAATCTAGGATAGTTTCATTCTTTTCCTAGATTACATCATCATAGGGAGTTAAAGGATAGTAACGGACCCACATGTACACATGATAGCTTCCTAGGGCTTTTGAATTCCGCAAGGTTGTACCAATGACATCTAGCTAATTAGGTAATCAAACTCTTGTAAGGACCAAGCGAAGTCCACATGGAACAAGGTGACATATAATTAACTAAAACTTGGCACACTTTCACTCACACACAAAAGTCACTCATCACTCACATAGCCTCTTCTTGAAACGTGGAGGTCTAAGTAAGTTTCCTCCAAAGGGATTCCAAAAATACCCCATCTTTTCTTGACAGGACTATCCACTCCCACTTTTAATCAAACGAGGTTGGTTCTCACCCCCAGCCTCACAAAACAACTTCATCTAAAATATTTCTAAAAAACTCACTAAGTTTTCCTCCACAGGAGATGCCAAAAGAAATTTTTTAGTCTAGGTAGGATTTCGGGGATAGGCATCCAAATAACTCCCCGTTATCTGGTTCTCACATTGATAAAACATAGAAGTTGTCAAATAGGGAACTTCAAATCCTCCAAGTCAAGTGTTCCAATCACCATAAGGCAGGGAGATGCCCGTGAAGGGTTGAAGGCCGAGGTCCGGTTTTTTTGTGCATCCCCCCTTGAGGCACCCACCTCTTGGACGGGATCCAGCCCGTGACCCATTTCTTAGGCCGAAAATCTAAATGCCGCACTTTGACCGAGGTACCTAGTGACCAACTTTAGGACATCCACCCAGGTGGCGATTGTGGGCTGCAATTGCACCTTGATTAGATTTTGTGTGGCTATTGGGAAATATCGCCAGCTCTTTCGGGATATGGCCCCTTTACCCCTCATTATAACCAATTATTTCATCCTTCACTAGTTTCTCTTCCGGTGACTTCAGACCCCACTATTGAGTACTATTGGAAGGTCCAGTGCTTTTTTGAGAGGAAGGATGTTACGTCTTCTAGGACACGAGCATTTGCTTTCTTTTTGTTTCCCCCACGCGGACAAAAACCCTCTTACCCACATATATATGCTTCTTTCACATTTTGTATGATGCACATCTGATTACAGTTTGATTTGGATATATATATTGTGTAAACAGTCACAACAAAGACTCTTGTTTCTATATTTCTCTCACTACTTTTTGCACACATTCACACAACTAGTCTGACATCATAGGGGAACCGCAGAACCCCCGTCGTTCACGACGCTTGCTCAACCTCCTTCCTATCTTAGGGGGAGTATCTGGTCGTACCCTCTCATCGGTACCTCCTTCAAACACTCCTGTGAGTGCTACTATCTTAGGATCAACTTTGCTTGGTTCTACATTACTTGGGTCCACTTCCCAAGGTCATCCATTCACTCGCTCTCATTTACATGGAAGCGGGGGACCCACTTCCTCTCAAGGAGGAAGCACCAACCCACCTAGTCCCCATCAAGGGCCAGGTTCAAAACACAATATGGCCGGAGCTAACCCTCCCCCCCCACTACAGATGCCATATTTGGCCTCTCTCAACATACCGGATCTCACCAAACTCACCAATGATCCTATATTGCATGACGCCACATGGCCTGCAATGCCAACAAAACTTCCTTCAGACATACCAAAGTTTGAAGGGAAGGAAGGGGATGACCCCGCCAACCATGTCATGGCCTTTCATCTATGGTGTTCTTCCAATAGCATTATGGATGATTCCCTCAGACTGCGATTATTTCAACGCACACTCACTGGCCCATCAGCCAAATGGTATGTAGAAGAAAAATCGGGGTCCCATGGGACCTTTGAGTCCTTGGCCAAAGCCTTCTTGACCTTCTTCCAGTTACCCATCTACCATGAAAATGGCCTAGAACTACTGTCTAACTTCAAACAAACCTCAGCCACCCACATCACTGACCACATTCATGAGTGGTGTAGGCGACGTGGTTTGTGTAAAGCAGAAACCACCAGGCAACATTGTTTCGAATGGTTTCTTAGATCACTTGTCTCTCTACTTGGAAAGGATGTAGCTTCCACCTTCCCTCAATCCGAAGAGGAAGCCATTAGTAAGGCCCAATAGTATGACCTCATCTACGCACAGTCAGGGTACTTATACACGGTACTTCCTGATCTTCCAAAACCTGTACCCTTTGACCAAGACAAACCTGGGATGTCACACTCAACAGACGGACTAATAGGTGCCACTACACACCATGGTCCACAACCCCAACCACCACTGATGTATGGAACACCTCAATACCCATCGGCATATGGGGGCACTTCTTATTACCCCCCACCCCCTTATCAATAGCCATACCCTATTGCTATACCTCCACCCATCAGTGGCCCACCACTGACACCTCCCATACATCCGCCTATTCCCACAAACAGTGGTACTCCCTCAACATCAGCTTATAATACTAGTGAAATCACTCCGCCTTCCTATGTACCTTATGGATCGGTACCACCAAAAAATCCATACTTCCCATTTCCTGGTCTTCCACAACCCATGGCTCCCCCACATCCTCACGCGGGGGTAAATTTTGTTCAACCCTCTGCTGCTCAACAATACCAAAAATTTGAACAGTTGAACACAGCCAACCCAACTCATCCATCGAACAATGCCAAGAAGAAAGGATGGAACAGGAATAACAACAACCCAGGTCAAGGCGGGAATCAACCCCCACAACACCAACCCACTGGGGGCAACCAGAACCAAGGGAACCAAAACTCCCAAGGGGGAAATAACAACAAATGCCAAGGGCGGAATAATGTTAAAACCATATTCCCTTGTGCCCTTTGTGGTGAGTTCATTCATTACACTCACCATTTCCCCTAGATCGTTGATTTCAAATGGTTGAAAGACTCTGGGAGCCTTCCCCCTTCTCCTGTACAACCTACCCCTCAGCAGGCACCACAACAATACGCGCAACAACCCCCTCCCACCGTGCTGCAAAATCCTATCCCACATCAAGCTATGATCAACACCCAATAGGATATGCAGCATCCCCCACCTCAGGTGGGTCAATACCACAACCCCAACAATCCAGCAGAATGAATCATTTTCCTCACCAGTGAGGAAGAAATCCTTTTGCAAACACGTAATCGTCAGTATCATACACCAACTGAGTCTAATCCTATCTCTTCAGAGACAAACCCTACACCAACGAGACCCCCGTTGGTGATCCCTCACCCTTCCGCCGAACCACCATTATGCATCCCTCACATCCCCTTGTGCAGGAATGTTCACAACCCATAGGCTAGGGCAACTCATAACTATAGTTTGGTAGATGACTTAGCACAATCTCTGGCTGCCATGTCAGTCTTGGAAGTCCTCCAGACTTGTCCTACGCAGAGGAAATCACTACTTTCCACCTTAGGGGCAGTCGACCCGGCCGATAATCGACTCATCACCTTTGATCTTGATAGCAGTGAACCTCGTCTTCCCACCCTGGTCGCTATCCAAATACCAGTGAAAATACGGAGCATCACCGTTCATCGGTGTATCATCGATGAAGGTGCATCTACATGCATCATGTCCAAAATAGTATGGCAGAAAATTGGTTCCCCGGAACTCATACCCTCTGCCATCACATTACGAGCTTATGACGGATGACCATCATCTCCTGAAGGGCTCTTCCAAAATGTCCCCGTTGAACTCGGGGGCAAGACTATTCTCATTGACATCGAAGTTATTGACGCCCCCCTCGATTATAATATTCTGTTCGGGCGTAGCTACATGTACACTATGAAGGCAGTGGCCTCTTCCATCTTTCAGGCAATCATGTTCCCCCACAATGGTAATATCATAACCATCGACCAAGTCTCACATTATGAGCCTAACCCATATGCCAACCTCGATAAAATTCTTCCTCTCATCCACACCAACCCAGACGCATATCCACTCGTCGAAATGGGTCCTAGGATTTTTAAAGATCCATCCTTGTTAGGGACATACCATGGAGCACCACCACTCCTTCCCCCTAATCAAGTATGCATCATCTCATCTAACGGAACTCACACGGAGGATGCTCTTCCTCCTCAGGAGGCTTCCGTCATTCCTGACGTATCAATAGTCACAGAACCACTCCAGCTGGAGCCTCCTGCGCACTCATCGACCTCAACAATCCACTAATCCACATCCCCTTCAGGGAATAATCCTATCTGGGAGACAGTTCCCCAACCCCTCACTCAAATTCCCTTCTTTTACCCTCCACCCGGTATCGAAGCTTTTCAGGTAGCTACAACGCTCACACTACCCAATATGGTGTTAGCAATCCCAGTCTGGTATTTACACCCACTTAAGATGGTTCCTAGACCATCCCTTCCCCCACAAGAAGGAATCCCCATGACGATTCCTTTCCTTACCCCCACTACCCCCATACTCACTACCCCCCCCACTATAGCTGGGGGTAGGCGGAAGAAGAAAGAGCCCACCGCTCCACTTCCTCCACGCATCCCACCACCTTGCGCACTAGGTGAGAAAGAGGGCCACCAAACTAACAATTTCCCATCCCTACCTGAGTTACGGAATTTTATTCCCCTCAATTCAACTCCCACAACACCCGCCACTACTGCTAGTCCCACTACTACCACCAACCCTTCCAGTAGTAAAGGGTTGAGGACCAAATACGCTTGTGCTATATGTTTAGAGTATGGCCATTACACCCACCATTGCCCAGCACTGCCGCGCTTTCGACAAACATTAGCGACTATACACCAGAACTTCCAGAACAACCCTCGCCCTGCTACGTCCTCTTCAAATATCACAGACATCCGTTATGTCACCACTTCAGTCAATGAACGCATGAGATGCCCTTTCTCTCTCTGTGATTCATTAACTCATTTTACATACCAGTGTCCTATGATCCTTGCATACAAGCAACCTCAATTGGCCCTGCTTCACCGACCCACAGAGGCAATAATTGACCTTCCTTCGTCACTCTAGGATCTTCATGTCATTTCTCCAGAACCCGAGGCACTCCCAACGCCTCCATGGTTCCTCAATGACATCTCTGAGGATTTACCCCGCAACCCCCCCAACTCTCCTGTTCATTCCCTTACGGACACTCTCCACCCAACCACCACGAGTACCCCTTAGTACTTCAATATATGGTTTATGTCAAGTGAACCCTCATCATCTCCTAACATTGCCCCCTTTGCTTCTCCATCAGGGGGAAACTACACTATCACCAAGATCACTCCTCACGATCCCTTATATTCCCGTCGTTTCCAATACGATGAGGAAATACTGGAAGGGCTACAATGCCCGAACTCTCCCTAGGACGCACTACATCATCGTGCACTCTTCCTTCCACAGGAAGCCCTCATGCCTCCTAACCAAAATCCCATTTACGCTGTCGAAACCAAATATTTTATCTCATCAGGGCCTATTTATTGGTTCAACAATCCCATTCCTGCCCTTGACGCTTTTGAAGAAGGCAATATGGCCAACATTTCCCCCACCATCAAAATCGACATTTCCATTAAAAATGGCATCGTCGAGGAAATCATCATAGGAGTTGCTTGCATTCCTCAGGAAATCGCCGCATATAAATCCCTCTTCCAGGAATATAGGGATATTTTTGCCTGGTCATACACAGAAATGCCTGGCCTTGACCCATATATTGTCGAGCATCACATCAACACCTGGCCTGACATCACACCAGTTCGCCAGAAATAGCGACCGCTACACCCATCCAAGGTCGCGACTATCAAAGCCGAAATTGACAAATTACGTACGGCCGGGTTTATTTACCCCATCGCTTACACTTCATGGGTTTCCAACCCTGTACCCGTCGACAAAAAACATGGCACTATCCGCGTTTTCACAAACTTTCACGATCTCAATAATGCATGTCCAAAAGACAACTTTCCAATGCCTTTCATCGATCAAATTATCGACGACTGTGCCAGCCACGAGGCCCTCTCCTTTATGGATGGATTCTTTGGCTATAACCAAATTCAAATTCACCTAGACAATCAGTATAAAACTGCATTCATTACCCCATGGGGTACTTTTTCATATCGTGTCATGCCTTTCGACTTAAAAAATGCCGATGCAACTTTTCAGCGGGCAATGACATACATCTTCCACGATCTGGCTGCAATCATCCTTTCCTACTTGGATGACCTCACAACCCGATCCAAGAAACACACCCAACATCTTGATGATTTACAAATCATCTTTCAACGGTGTCGTTAGTACAACATCCGCTTGAATCCTCTCAAGTGTGTATTCTGCGTCACCGTCGGGCGCCTCCTCGGTTTTATTGTTTCCCAAAGCGGTATTACCGTGGACCCCCTCAAAGTCAAAGATATCACCGAAATTCCACATTCTCGGAATTTACAGCAACTTCAGAGTCTTCAGGGCAAAGCTAACTTTCTTAGACGCTTTGTCCCAGATTACGCCATACGCGCACATGGTTTCCTTCGCTTACTATGTCACGACATCCCCTTTCACTGGGATGACTATGCCCAATAGTCATTTGACGATCTTAAAGAAGCGCTTTCAAATGCACCTTTAATTAGTGCACCTGACTACAATCGTGACTACATCCTCCACATATCAGCGTCAGCTGTATCAGTAGCCGGCGTCCTCGTCCAGCTCGGAGATGACAATCGTGAACACGTCATTTACTACATTAGTAAGAACCTCTTAGGACCACCCTTGAAGTATAAACACAAAGATTCCTCATATCACGCACCCATGCGCGTATGATCGGTGTACAGGCGTGCACGCATGCGTGCCTCTCACCGGGTCGCCCGCGCATGGGGGCCCCACATCCCCTAAATACCCCTGTATGGCCCCCCGTACAAGCCTTGCCCAAAAATTGAAAACCTATTTCTATGCAGGATGATCAGACCACTAACCTGATACTCGCAACACATCGATCGGATGCCTCGTCCTCCCTGAATCTCTAAATCTCCTCTGAAATCTTCTCATCCAGTCATTGTTGCAGCAGGTACAAATGAGGTGGCAATGTGGTCCCTACAGCTATATATAGGCCTTTTTCCAAAACTTCCACTCACCATTCCGGGAGCCCAAGGTGTCCATTTTCCAAACCATCTTCAGCCACGAGATCAACATCCCGTCACCTACATCATAGCACTCCCTAGGTCACTTTTCATTCTAGGCCCCCGGGGTGCCTTTTTTTCAGATCATGGTCAGGTACGCACACGCATAGTCACATTTATCAAATACATGTTCATCTCTTTGATTCTTTTTAGATATTGTTCGCTTTGGGTATTTGGTTGTTATGTGTGCAGGTACTCGCTCATCATTCATGAACATCACCCCTTCAGGTATATATTCAACACTGGCATGTAGTCTCTCCCAATGTATTGCATTTACATTTCCAGTCACACCCACTGATATTGGCCTTTAGGATACTCATTCCCGGCTCTGCAGTACCCACACTTCCATTTGCATCTTCGATACTGTTACCCGGTAGCATTCTTAACCACATGAGTTGTCCCATTCATAGCACCTTTTGGCACTTTTTGACACTCATGTTGTTCTTTACCCTTTAGGGATGGGAGTCCCGATAGTCTGTCATCATGTCGTGAATCAGTCACATACTCCTTCTCCTCATTTTGCTAGCTTTCCCAAATGGACTCCCAGATTATCTCTTTACGGTTCTATTCTTTTTACCTGCACCTCCGCAGTATCATGAACCCTCCATTTCATGAACCTATCCTCATTTCGCCTACCTCACATAGAAACTCACCAATGGGGCCCCCACCCTTCATCAGTTTTCCCAGAAAATTCTTCCCTAACTGGGGCACTCATTTCACACTGGGGCACCCGTTTCTGTATTTGTACATGTCTCCCCAAAATTATTCATTATTTATTGTACAAACGACTTTATTTCCAGTCATTACATTTCCTTTTGTCGTCATCATTGGCGACTTCCTTTTGGCCACACGCAACCCATGTCACCCTTGGTTGGAGCATTCCTTCTCATCTACCCTTTCCGGCATCGTCCATATCTTCATAGTACTCCACAGGTCACTTCCCTCTACCCTTTGAATTTGTTCACCTTGTCCCGCCTTTGGCCCAACTTATCACCAGTCTTGTCATCCCCCTGACACTCGACCTTGTTACACGGTTGCGGCCAATTTTTTATCTCATACATCCTCCAACCAAGGGCAGTCTTGAGTCTTCTCACTTCTTGACTTCGTCCATGTATCTCTACCACTCCCTCACCTTAGTACATTCCATGAATCCCTTTGCTTCTGGGAGTCACGTTCCCCTCTCGTCGACATCAACACAATTTTCCAGAAGGGCGACAGTATCTTGATTCTCATTCTCCATTCAATCAGAGATCTCGGACGACACAGGGTGAAACACCATTACTCCCTATTTTCGTTGGCCCCCATCACATTCGAAGCCAACACTTTCTCGTGTTATGGTGGGTCTTACTTTGCGACTATTGCAGTTATTTTTCTCATTTGCCGAAGACCTCTGAACCTGGTAGGGCCATCAATGCCTGCATCATCATCGCTACTTATTGACCGCGATCATTGCCTATTGTTCAGAGTATGTTCCTTTGCAGAATTGTCTTCTGCCTTTATCATCACCACCCCTGAGGGCGATGCAGTTGTCTACACCAACACTTCAGTCATCGTTTTTCAGAGTTACATAACACGAGCATGGGGCATGCCCGCCTCGTTTGTACACAGGTTTGTATTTTTTGCACAACATCAGAAGGTCAGGTCCTACCAGTTCCTTTTTTCTCCAAACGGATCGCTCTGAACGATCCCACTATTTCTCTCTCTTACAACCACATTCTCACTAGAAGAAACATTGATGGATTTTGGCTATACGTATGCTCCTAACCTCATCCATCAGGGGGCATCTGTTATCACTGAAATTCCGTCCGCACAAACCGACAAGAACTCAACATCGTCAAACAGTAATGAAGTCATTCATGGCACTGAATTAATTTCACATCATTCCAAAAAGGTCAAAAACTATACAAAGTAACCAAAAATTGAAGAGCACTTTACAGAAGTTGGGTGCACGCGCACATGCGTGGAACAGAAACGTACCATGTGCGCATACGCACACGATGCACGGTTGTTGGCGTAAAAACCCATGCACCTGCTAAATGGTGCATTTATTGAATTGGTTGGCCTCCCAACCACTTATGGATCAGCTCCCAAGCCGATTTGACCCTCAAATATTAGCTGAATCCACATGGTAGGCTGGTCAAATACCTAATAAATCCCTAAAGAGCCTCTTTTCACACTACAAAGGAGTTACATAATCACCCAATGCAATGCTATAAAAATCCATGAAGAAACCTCATTTTCTCAAGGAATTTCATGTAAGGTTATGCTGCCTAGATTGTTTTAAGGACTCACTCCTTGGCAATAACACATTGGCACCATTTCATTAAGCAATCCACCTCTCCATTGAGTGGATGTGCTAGGAGTTCTTTCACCACCATTTTCATTTTCTTATTGTAAGGAGAGCAAGCTTGTGAGGGTCAAAGAGCCTTCCTTTGGAGGAAGAAGGGACTCATAGTCCCCTTTCTTCATTGTGCTTTGATTTCATCAATAGATCAGCCCAAAAACATTGGTGATATTGGTCTTTTTGTGTTTGTTATTTCTTTATCCATATGCTTATGATTTTAGTTTGTATTAGTTTAATTCTTGCTTATAGTTTTGTTGTTATTTCTCTAACTCTTTCCTCTACAGTTGTCATGCTCAGCAAGACCCAACTGGGCATGTAAGCACCTCTTATTTTCTCACCAAGGTGACGAAGAGGGTGCAAACAACATGTTACATGGTTGGTGCATGATATGGTATAGGTTGATGTACATTGCATGATACAGGTTGATGTACATGGTATGGTACAAGTTTTGGTACTTGATTGGTGCACATGGTTGATGGTTGATGTACATGGTTTGGTGATGGTTTTGGTATCCATGTGAGTGGATCTCATTATAGTTGATTGATGATGGTATATCGGTGACAAATACAGTGACATTGATAGTGGCATAGATAGTGACAATGACAGAGATAGTCATAGTGATAGGTTGATGTATTAGTGATAGTGTCAGTTACAGGTTGATCAGTGGTAGTGAGAATGAGTCTACACTTATATTTTAGGGTGGTAGGATGGGGCAATGAAATGGGGTTTTGGCCTCCTTCTAGTTGGTGTCAAAGAACTCAGGGAGTTGGATATTCCTTCAGGTTGGTGCCTATAAATTAGGGGGTCATATCCTCCTTTTGTTTGGTGCTGGAGAACTTAGGGAGTTGGAGATTCCTTTAGATTGGATCCTATAAATCAGGGGGTCGTAGCCTCCTTTAGGTTGGTGTTGTAGAATTCAGGGAGTTGTAGCTCCCTTCAAGTTGGTTTCTATAAATCAGGGGATTGGTGCCTCCTTCCAGTTGGTTCTAGAGAATTTGGAAGTTGGTGCTTCCTATGAATGTATTCTTGATATATATAAGAAAACATTATGTGGTTTTCTCCCATTTGGGTTTCCACGTAAATTTTGGTGTATTGTGAATTTGATGTGATATTGTTGATTGGTATTGCTTGTGGTTATATGCTCATGATATATTCAATGAAATCATAAATGATATACTACCGATTAATTTGAAGTTTATTTATTGTGATTGAAAGTCGTAAACAATGTTAATACTGATTCACCCCCCCCACCCTCTCAGTATTCCAATAGCCACTAATATATAACATAAACAAATTAACTGAAACTCACACTATTCTCAAATGAATTGACATAATTGAAAATGAAACAATTAAACATACTATGAAATCTCAAAGCTATATTCTACATTAACACAAGATCTCAAAGAAATATGATTTATTCCATCATATTTTGGATTGTTTCTCCAAGAGTCCCCCCCAAGAATGAAGAAGGAACTCTATTTGATACAAAATTTTGTCTAAAAAATAAAATAACAAACAATAAATGCAGATCCACAAGTTTCTCTTGTGGTTACAACAATTTACTAGTAAGTATAAACTAAAAATCAACTAGTAAATAATTACAAGATCTATGCTAATAAGCCAAAACTAATCAAACTAATCTCATCAATGGCTCCAATATTCTCTTCTAATCTAAGATTTTTTTTTTTTATCCAAATCCATGGCAGATCTTGATGGTTGAAGATGGATTTTCATGAATTACAAAAATTTCTTGCAGAGTAATGACAGTTGTGACATCACAAGTAACAACAAATATTAAAATGTTGATTTCTCAAAACGTACAAACTGGGTTCTTGGGATATTTTGAGGATAGACTTATATTGACCTAATAATGCTTCATATGAAAACTCATAAGTACTCACTTCATGAATATTTAGTTATAAACATTGCAACAAGTGGCTTGGAGTAACAATAGAAGTAACAACAAGTGGCAATTGATTATGCAATAACCAACTAAACCACCTTTTCAAAGATAAGTGCATAATATGTTACCTCTATAATATTTAACCATAATTCATATGAAATACTAAAGAAATTTAATGAAAACACCTTGGTTCTAAATATCGCATATAAGCATTAAAAATGATTAATAAACATTAATAGAAGGTTATGGGTAAACAATAAGAGATTGAAAGTAGGAAAAGATGATGTAAAAGGATAAAATTCCATGGCCCAACATTAACATTTATTTCTTACTGCAACTGGTGATCTATGCTTGAAGGAGCCTCAACATCACAATTACATGACCATGTCGTTAATAAGACATGCAAAGGCCAGAACAACCGAAGTGGGAGAAGGAACTAACAAAATCCTTTCTGAATTCATTTCAAACAGAAAGAAACTGAAAAATAAATTATTGTACTAGTTATATAATTAGAAACATCATATACCATATTGTGAAAACATATTTTTGATGACAAAATTTATTGACATGAAGTATTTTGTGTCTATGATTAATGAATGAATGAATAAATGAATGTTATATGTTAATGAATTATTGCTATATGTTTCTTTATGCACAAAACCACATATGTTTCATTATGAATTTGTTTTTTTTCTAGTGTCTATGCATAAATCTTAATGTGTTTCTTTCAATTGTTTTCTAGTAGATATATTGGGTACTCGGGAATTGAGAGTGATGAGAGGGGGGTGGGGGAGAGGCCATAAGCTCTTCCACCTTCACGTCATTGGCCATGTTCAGTAGAGAATACATTAGGATTTGGATAATCTTGGAGAAAACCTCCCTCTGTCCAACAGAGCAACAAAAAATTCAATGTCGACTTCATTGTTTCTCTGTCAAATAGAGGGAGGTTTGCTCCAAGATTAGAATACTCTAGTAAATTATTCTCGAAACTAAGAGGAGATCATTCAGGTATTCATGCACTAAACCCTTTTTAATTATTATCTAGTCATAAAAATGTTTGTTAATTTATTTTATTATTTTGTTGATTCTTTAATTGTTGGTTAAATTATTAGAACAACTACTAGATGAGATCTATAGGATCAACGTTAAACGAATATCATACAAGGACATCCATTGAATATCCAGGTATTTGAGTTGTTATTTCATTTATAATTGCAATTGTTTTATGAAAATTATTCCCTGAGGGCTTCAAGTAAAGGCAATGAAAATCCCAAGAATAAAGTTGAATAGATTACCTATATAAATATTGGTTCCAATACCAACCCTAAGTTTATATAAATAAGATATATTATTTGGCAATCATTCTTTGGAAATAATTATTTTTCACCATGGCTCCTTTCTAATGCATTACTACAGCCCCAAACTCCTATACAATAGATCTCCTTCATATCCTTAGTTATATGCTACAAAGTAAAAATAACACCTATCCTTTTTATCTTGATCCCAACATATAAATTCCATAATACAATGGTCATATGAATAATGGTCATTTGGATTCTTGGACCCAAAGTTTCCATGCATATTTCTAGTCTTTTCCTACCATGATAGAAGATAATGTCTTGTCTCTCACTAAGATTCATCTTACATGAATACCATGGAAGAATCACATGGTAGAACTTATGCCCAACCCTATAATCAATATATTACAACATGGAAATATACTCTAGACAATACTACTCTAGACAAGGCTTTCATTCTTTCCCTAGCAGTGGAACATAAAGTACATTATTAGTGTCATTCTCCTTACTATACCCACCTCCTCCTCCAAAACCATTCCCTATTAATCAATGTTGCAACCATCATCAACTCTCTTCCCATTCCTATGCAAACTATCAAGGAATTCTACAAAAATACCTTACTACTAACCAACACTCCCAACCTATCAACTCTTCTCAACATATATTATCTTCCAACCCATAGGTTTTTTTGTCTCATCCCATCCCTTTACCTACTCCTTGCACTACCCCCTCCATCTATGTTCCACCTCATTATCATCCCTCACAACATCCCACCCCCCATGCTGAGTATAAACCCATGCCTCAATCTATCACCTTATCCCATCCAATTGTTTCCTCCCACATTCCCAAGATCCAATCACCTCGTGCCTCCACTCCACCTCATCACCCCATTGCCAAGGAAATATGCTTTCACCTTATCATAGTGAATACAAGTGAAAATATTCACTATGATAATAAAATTAATAGGGAATAAGAGATTGAAACAATGAGATACCTTCTCAAAAGAGCATGGATGTTGACATTTTCAATCTCAAAGCCAATAATCAAGCAATCATGGTGAATAAAGGCACCATCTACAAAAGTAGGTTGGAATGGGGCTTATCTAACTATTATTCAATATGATATTGAAAATCCATGAAAGTGGAAACATCTCTCATATTGTAGCCCTAGGTATTCACTGGAAATAATCCTCAATACTAATGAAAATATGCCTACTATTGAACTCTTTAAAGTTTTTTTCTTACACTAATCTTCAAAAATATTTTCTACATGATACAAACAACCCTCAACTAGTTTATTTCTTATTGGGAAGAATGACAATGGGAATTTTGATGGGTAACACTAACCTTGAGTATCAAAATAACATTGGGTATGCCATAGTGCTATTGAGGCATCATTATTTCATATTGTATTGGCCTAGCAAAAAATTGAGGACTTGATATTAGTTATTGGCATAGCATATATTGTGCTACATTAGATAAATTTGAACTTAATTGTAAGAATGTAACTATTGTGAAAAGGAACATGCTAAACGCTCCATATCCTTTCAAACATAGATATGTGGTTCTTACCTATTGTATTCATGATTAAATTTTGAGTGGAGATGAGGAGGTTAATTTCTTTGCATAGTTCATGCCAAATCTAAAACACCTACAAATGCATTTTTCAAAATTGTTTCCAAATGGATTGAGGGTGTTGGTGAATGAATGTCTTAATTTGGAACACCTTGATTGGTAAACTTCTCATTTTGAGAGATATGGGCATTGGGATATTTATGATGAACATTTTTAGACCAATGTCTTTTAGATATAGGCACTTGGCAACAAACAAGGTGTTATTTTCGACACTAATTCCATGCATTATATTTCATGTAGAATTCAATGAGATTGTGCATTCTAAAAATGACTCGTATATTTCTCCATAAACTAATTCATTGTACATCTATCTTAGGGGAACAATTTGGTATTATTTATAATATATTATATTTGAATATCAAGTATAATAAATGCATCCCAAAGGGCCTACAATATTTGTTTATATTAGATGTTTATGTTTGATAAGGTGTTTAGTGATTTAATATGATATATTTGATTGTCATGTTTCATTGATCTTGTATATATCTTGCTCGTGATGTATGATGTATTTGTTGGAGATACTTCACACCCACCTAGGATTTATTTTTCCTAAGGTTTTCCCTATGTTTATTAGTCATTATTCAATCTCCTATAATTTAGGGAGAATATTCCTATAGGAGAATATTCTCTTCAGTTCACACTTTAGTTTGATCAGTTGAGTGGAGTCTAGAGGTCACATTGGGATCATCACCATGCAATATTGGTATCATCACCAACTAATACACATTTTCCTTAGGATTATCACCAGAATAGCACATTACTCATGATTCCCTGATCTCCTCCTCACTTCCCTATGTTTCAGTCAGTTAGCTGAAGATTGAGAGACTAGTTAACTCATAATAGGTGGCGGTTCACTCACGTAACTACCTGAGAGACTAGACTAGGTGGAATTTTACTCCCATAACTATATGTGTGTGTCTATATCACTCTATACCACCACTATGGTGCACTGGATTCTCCTCCATCGTGCATTAGTTGAGTTATATGGAGTATATCATGTGTAAATTATCATTCATTCATTTGGTTAATAAGAATTCTTCCATTATTTCTCTTTTGTTTCTCTTTTCTCACATTCTCTATGCAAACTGTGTATGTCATTTTCTAGCTAGATATTTTTGTGCAGGTTCAACACATTTACATGGTATTAGAGTAGACGAACTGCTAGGGAAAAGACACATCAGATTACTTTTGCAAGTACCGAAGATTGAAGACAACGAAAAAATGGAAATTCCAAAAGAATTCATTCTTACACCATACAATTTATTTGCATGGAAAGAGAATATGATACTAAATATTTGAGGTAGAGGATTATACAGGTTAACAATGGACACAGATACTAAACCCCCATCAGCCATATAAAAATCCAAGTATCTGAATCGAATGGATGAAGCATTTAGAACTATTTGTAGTCTCATTTCTCCTGAAATCCTCTTTCACATATCCTCCTGTAAAACCCCCAATGAAGCCTAGACCACCATAGAAGGGATTTTTGGAAAAAAGGATGAGATGAGGGGACACATGCTTGAGGTGTAATTTCTCACATTGGATCCAAAAACCTTTGACAATATCCAATATTTATTTACCAAGTATAAGGATATGTTGTTGCAACTCAAGGTGGGTTGATAAATCTAAGGAGGAGAAACAAATGGTTCTCACCATTCTCTCCAAACTTGGTTCAGAATACTCAGTGTTTGTATCCACATTTCATTCAGTTAGGCTCACTTCTGGAGCCACCTGAAAGATTCCCTCTCTTGATGTCTTTATTAAATCTCTGACACAAGAGAAAAACAAGATTATCAACATGGGAAAAATCACTTGCTTTGCATGATGGTAGTGGTCATCAAAATCATAAATCTAAAGACAAATACAAAAGGAAAGCACATGCAAATCCAAATAAGGAATGGTACTGAAAACTATTCAACGATGACTTTGGATCCAAAGGTGGAAAGGAAAGAAAAGGGGAGAAATGCACTTACTTCCATAAAGGATTCCATCCAAAATCAAGATGTATGTAGAAACAGATAGATTCCCCGAGGGTGCCAAGAAGAATAATCCAAAAGATCAAAATCCCAAGAAAGGAAAATCTATCCATGCTTTGATATCCATCAACTCCTCTCTTGATGCTTGGATTGTAGATTCGGGTGTATCACACCACATGGAATCCACAAAATAAGTCTACTCTTCATTGGACACATGCAAAGGTCCTCCTATTCTGATGGGGGACAAATATCCAATCGAGGTCACTGACAAAGGAAGAATTCAACTCACAAACGAAAGCTTCGAGACTGTTCTACTTGTTCCCAAACTTTTTGTGAATCTTCTCTTTATGTATCAGATGAAAAAATTCGACACCAGAAAGAGATTCATATTCACACCTGATGTAGTGGATATCTATGAAATGAAAACCAATTCCAGGGTTACTCCTGGTGAGGTAAATCATCAGTCCAAACTCTACACATTTTTTGAATCTATTGAACTAGATTATGCATTACTACTTACCCATGCTAATGAAAGAAGTAGGATATGGAACAAAAAGTTCAAGAATTTAAATTTCAGATATATGTAACAACTTAGAAAGTAGGGAATGGTTGATGGTCTACCTAACATCCACTTCTCCAAAAGAATTTGTGAGGTATGTGTTCTTGGAAAACACCCTCAAGAGAAATTCGACAAAGGAAAGACTCGAAAGGCTTCCTTTCCTTTAGATCTGATCCATAGTGACCTCATGGGACCTTTTCCGCATCCATCAATCAGTAAAACAAGGTATGTTCTCATTTTTTTTGATGATTTCTCATGCTTCACATGGATTTTCTTTCTCAGGAAAAAATCAGAGGTCTTTCAACACTTCAAATATTTCAAAGCCCTTGTTGAGACACAGTCAAGAAAGAAAATAAAATTCCTCTGAACAGATTACAGGGGAGACTATGTCAAGCATGAGATACAAAATATTTGTCATGATGTCGGGATTCAGTTGCAACACATGGTTCCTTATACTCCACAGCAAAACAAAGTTGCTGAGTGGAAAAATAGATCTATAAAAGAGATGGAATCTTGCATGCTACATGAAAAGTCACTTCCATAGAGATTATGAGTTGAAGAACTTAATTGTGAAACTTGCATCCAAAACATATCTCCCCATATATTTGTCAAGGATAAGACCCCCTATGAGGATCGGAGCGACCTCAAACAGGAAGTGACCCACTTTCATATTTTTGGTTCACGTGCATGGGACATGATTCCCTATGAGAAGAGGAAGGAACTTGATCCACAGAAAACAAAGTGTATCTTTGTTGGATACCCCAACGGTGTGAAGGGATATAGACTCATTTTCCTTTACTATGACTGGATCATCATTGAGCGAAGTGTCCAATTTGAGGAAAGTGTCTTGCATGTACCTCAATAGATGCATGCAGACACTTTTTTTCTTCCACATGTTAGAGATAATGAGCATCCACATGATGACTATTATTCACATGAGATTTATGATTCAGAGGATTCATATGATCCATATACAAAGTTAGTACAATCATATCTAGATTCAGTGCATGCAGATGCAGATGAAGAGCTAGAGCAGAGGCCCAAGTGGGCCAAGACTACTCTTTAGGATGTAGGAGATCTTGCTGGGGATCTAGCTGATATAGGAGGACTCGATCTAATTTCGAGGAGCCTCCTATTGAAATCACTACCACTAAACCGATGCCACCTAGGAATATTTTCTTGGTTCAGTATTCAGATCCACAATCCTATGGCAAGGCTACTAGAAATACATTTTGGGAATCCACCATGCAAGAGGAGTACAACTCCCTCCTCGAGAACCAAAATTTGGATATGGTTCCCCTTCCTTTAGGAAGGAAACTTGTCAAGTGCAGATGGGTCTATAGGACCAAGAACACAATGGATGAACAGGTTAGCAGATACAAAGCCATGCTAGTTTCAAAGGCTTTCAACAGGTGCACGACATTGACTATGATGAGACCTTCGCTCCAGTAGTGAAGATGGATTCCATACGTTTGGAACTTTCCATTGCAGCATCCAAGGGATGGGAAGTCCATTATATGGACATGAAGAATGCATTTCTTCACAACGATCTCTTTGAGGATATCTATATGGATCATCCTCGGGGATTTTTGCAGGATTCATCTTTTTTCTATCTACTAAAGAAGTATATTTATGGCCTCAAGTAGGCCTAGAGGGAATGGTATGCCAAGATGGAATCCTACTTTTTGTCACATAACTTTGTACATTGTAATTCAGACCCAAATGTTTACATGTTCAAGATGTCTTATTCACTTCTACTCCTAGTTTTGTATGTTCATGATTGTTGATCACTCGTTGCTCGACTTCAATGATTTCTGCAGTCAAGAGGATTATGCATGATAGGTTCTTGGTGATGGACATGGGTCCACTTCATTTCTTCCTTGGACTTGAGATAAGTCAGGATGCATTAGGCATCAAACTGTCTCAGGCCAAGTATGCACGAGATATCCTTGAGAGATTTCACATGATAGGCTGCAAGTCTGCCTCGACTCCTTTCCTATCAAGATTCAGACTTGAGGATGGTGGGGACACTCCACTGGTGGACACAACACTATACAGATAGCTAGTAGGGATATTTTTGTATCTCACACACTCCAGAAAATACCTCTCTTATGCAGTTGGAGGAGTCTCTAGGTTCATGTAGGGGCCACATGAGATACTTTGAAAGGATACAAAGTCTATCCTTCGATACGTACAAGGCACCATCACCTTTAGGATTCACTATGCAACAGACTCTACATTGGACCTCATCAGTTTCACTGATTCTGACTGGGTTGGCGATGTCATTGATCGTAAGTCCAGATCCAGTTACTCACTTAGTATTGGTTCTGGGCCTATCTGTTGGTCGAGCAAGAAGCAAGCTGTTATTGCTCTATATTCTACCGAGGCAGAGTATAGAGGGGTAGTTAACATAACCATTTAAGTTATGTGGCTACATAATTTTCTCATTGAGTGTTACACATTATTTTGGTCACCCCAGTGATCCATTGACAAACATGTGTTCATGTTCCCAAAAAGAGTCTTTTTCCATGAGGGAAGTGATTGACTTTCTCTTCTCAAAAAATTTATGAAGAAAGTTCATCATGGACTGCACTATACAAAGGGTGTGACAATGCCTGATTATCTCCCCCTACGTTGAAGCTGGCCTGCAACATATCTGCAACCTGCTCTATAGCTAGGGTGCGATGATGTCAAAAGACTAAGAAAAGGTCAAGTTTCACGAAATTTCTAGAAGATGAGGTGGCATCTGGATGGTTTGGATCTTACTCACTTCTCTGATTTGGTGGGATCATCCTAATCTCTTCAACCATCTCTCTTTCCCCTATATAAAGAGGGATCTCTCATGGAAAAGGTTAAGAAATCATAAGCAAGATTAAGGTAGAATAGGAAAAGAATTGGATGAGAAATTCTACTTTAGTTCATACTTGAGAGCTTCACTTCAGTTCATCAAGTCATTGTGGATCTTATTCATTCAAGGTTGGAGTAAGTGTGTGTGTTGGAGAAAAGGGACATCGAAAGGGGACCTTACGACATCAAGGCTTTGGTTGTAATCTCCACTTTCATTTTAATATAATGCATTGATATGTTTCTTTCCCATAAAACTTGCTTTGTTTTATTGTATGATTCCTTGATCACATACATAGGTTCTCATTGATTTTATTATATTTCTTTCACTTTGGTTGTCTTGTGTTCCCTTGTATATTCATTATCACAAGACCACCAGGGTGGAGCTAGGATGATGATGGCAGGAGAGAGAAATATTTGAACGGTATGTTGCATATCTCTTGTTAAATAGTGAAATCAATAGTTAGATCTTAGGGAAAGCATCATATTATGTTATTTTTTGTTCTAGATATAAATGGATATAGGGAGATATGTTTATGTCTGCATTCATTGATTAATCCCATAACAAAATTGGCGACCATACTGAGTATACGACTTCCTTTTGAATCTTTTCTTCCCATTTTCTTTTGGCCTACCTTCCTTTGATTGAATTCACTTTCTGAGTCTATGGGTGATCCATCTAGACTCGCTAGGTCTAGAAATTCATTTAGATTTTTTTCCTTTCTCCCAATTTTTCTCACATAGATCATCACACTACATCATATTAGCATCTTGCGATGACCCTCATATGTCACACCTTTCTTGACCAATCCAGTGCAACGACATTGCACTATTCTCTGCTAGCATCTTGCAACGACCTTTGCTCGTCAGATTGTATCCCATACCCAACGTGCGACGACTCCTGTAGAATTTTTTGGAGTGGTTCAATTTATCTTTTTTCACCGAGAGTTTCCTCAAAGGCTTGGGGTGGAATTTCGATAACAATACTTGATTGATTCATGAGTTTAAATCTTTCCTTTGATTGGTTTTCAGTGATTGAAAGTCATTTTTGGTGATTTTGCAAGTTTTTCCTTTTGATCTTTGTCTCAAGGATATAATCTCAAGTTCTTGATCTGAGTGCTTGTTTGACAAAGGGTATTTTGGTTTATTTAAAGTTTTGGATTGATTTCACTTATCAGATTGCTTGTTGGTTGAGAAATGCTTTTTGTTTGTATTTGAAAAAAACTTTCTTATCATTTTCATTTTTGTGTATATTATGAGTTTGATTTGGGAATTGTGTTGCGAATGTCTTGATTTTATTGGATTACATTTTCCTTTCGTCATTACATCTCTGGTTTTGTTTTGGAAAGAAACAACTAAATTCATTTATTCATTTTAGTAATCTTTCATAACAGAATATTTACATTCGAAATATTTGTTAAAGAGAAGAATTGGAAAATTTTGTAGTTCATGGTTATTTGGAATTGTGTTCATTCGAAATTAAGAAATTCCACTTCGTAGATTTTCGTACTTCAAAAGGAATACATTCTCCCTACTATAATTAGAGTTCATTGAATTGAAAATTGCACATTCATATCCTATTGCATTTTCTTGGGTGAAAGTCACAACTTTATCAGTTTCATTTTCATCTCCCTCTTGAGTAAACAACAACCTCTAAAATACAACATAAATTTAAAATTTATCAGCAAACTTTTATTTTCTAGGGATATTTTTCACCAACATTAGCTAGGATAGCACTTTGGAATAGGTTGTAAGGAACACTCTCCAAAGCATCAAAACACACAATAGTATCTTTTGATAGGGAGAGTTCGAATCCAATTGCCACATTTTGTCCTGGAAAGCCCTTCTAACACAAGGGTCAATCACAAGGTCGCATTAGGACCAACAGAGTTACTCACCCTTCTTTGTTGGTCTTGGTGTAGATATTGTGCGTATTATTGGGGGTCACTTGAAGGTATACCCACGATTATGTATGGGAGCCTCTCAAGTTGATTTCAGGCTAGATACCCTACCTTTGCGCATGGATCAGGCTGTCGACTATTTCCCCAGGAATTACTATTATAGTTGGTAACCTTAGTATCCTATCTCTTTAGGGCATTTACACGAGGTGACTATGGAGGGGAAAGTCTTCACAGTACTTGGAATAGACATTGGCCAAATTCACTCTGGCTCCTTGGAGGGTATACCCACGATTATGTGTGGGAGCTTGCACCAGGGTGTAAGTCTGTTAAGTAGGTCGTCAATGTAATGTTTCCAGCCGTTTTATCCCAACTCCTTCTTGTCTTGATTTCACGATGTTGGATATCATCACCAACTAGTGACTTCAGAATAAGAAGGTTTGTTTGCTTGGTTTGATTTCTAGATTTTATTAGTGAGTGTTGTTTGTTTCCCTAGTTGGCTATAGATTGTTTTTTGTTATTTACTTGGTTCATCCAACATCGGTCTTTGTCTTTCACGTAGGATGCAAGGGATACCCTCAGAAGATCTGGAAGGTTACCTCCATTTTCTTCCTAATTCACCAGAAGGCTCTCCCAAGGGAGTAGTAAAAAATGAAGTAGCTTCTGAAGTTGGAAGCACACACTCTTTGGAAGGATTTCAAATTGTTTTGGATTCCTTAGAGGCATTCTAACTTCCCCCAAACCCGTCATTGAGTGTTAGAGGAGATCTGCACATGCTTCAGACAAAATCATCCGAAGAAATTGTTGTTGTTGAGAATATTGAAGTACATACTGGACCTAACGCATGATCTGAAATAGAGGATCCACTTTTTCACAGTTAATCATTTAGGACCCCGACTCACACTATTATAAATTCTAATCCTAGTTTTGTCCCTTTGATAGTATGTGATATTTAGGACAACCTAGGAGTGAGTCTTGATAAACCTATGGCATCAAAAATGTCTGATATGTTTGTTACCTATACGGTACCTTTAGAACATTTCACTGGTACTACCAGTAGTGTCACCTTCATTCCAGACCAATTGTTGATTGGTTCTCACTTGATTCTTCCTCTCCAGATGGACCATTCTATTATGGTCCCACAATCTACCACGATTTCTACTAGAAATGTGGCTATCTCTCAAGCTCCTATTGGAACACCACTTCCACCTAGATCAAATCCATTACTTCCCCCTGGGTATAAAGCTTTGACTAATTCCATAGTTATCCCTACCCAAAACCCATCCGAAGGGTTTGGAATCTTTGTTCTTCCTAGGTATCATGTTGCGAGTCAGTTTGTTCCTACACCTACCTAGGTTCTCTCCAGAGGGTTGTACATTCCTCCTCCACCTTTGTTAGGAGGATCTAATCCTCTCAGCCCTGGTGGCTCCAATCCAGTTGGAGGCAATGGTCCTTCTGTCATTTCTAGTTTTCATATTCCCTTCAGAGGTCAAACTCAATATGGGGGACAACCTCAATTTGGGGGGGGGAAATCATATTGGGGGACAACCTCAACTTGGGGGGAAACCTCAAGTTGGAGCCCATAACCAAGTTTATGGACAAAACGTGCCTATGTTACAATCTCAACCTTGGAATATTTCTTTCCAAGGGAATCAACAATCACCTGGGGGGAAACATCCTCAAGTCAATTATTTTTTCCCCCCTAACCTCGGTCAACCATATCCAAGTTCTTTAAATCCCACTTGTGGTCAAAATTTTCAATCTAATGTTCCTTTTCAACGAAACATACCCAATCAACCCAATCCTATGGGATATCTTCCTCAAAATCCTCCAGATCTGAGTCTGTCAAGAATGTCTAATTATCTCCAGAATGATTATGGTCCTACTGGTATACCTACAGGGCTTCCCCCTCAAAACTACTAGTTTCCTCAAGTGAATCGACAGTTGTCTTTCCTGGCCACTTTGGATTTACCGAATTTTTCTAGGATTTTGAATGATCCTATTCTACATTCTCCTCATTGGCCCGTCATACTGACCAAACTACCATCTGACATTCCTAAATTTGACGATTGAGCAAGAGAAGACTCGAATAATCATGTTATGACTTTTCATCTTTGGTGTTCATCCAACTCATTGATGGATGACTCCATTAGATTGCGACTTTTCCAATGAACTCTTATGAGTTCGGAATCAAAATGGTACATCGAGTTACCATGAGGATTCTTTAATGACTTTAACACCCTAGCCATGGCATTTTTAACACATTACCAATTTCCAATTCGATACGAGACGGGAACCAAAATTTTAAGTTCTTTTAAACAATCCTCATCCACTCATATTTCTGATCACATCTATGAGTGGAGGAGGAGGATATGTTTAATCAAATTTCCTCTTCTTGATCAACTATTCGCTGAGTGGTTTACCAAATCACTCATTGGTCCTATCGCTCATGATGTTTCCATGGGTGTCGTTTTCACTGAAGAGCGGGCAATTAGTCATGCTCAACATTTAGATCTCGTTTATTCAAAAATGGGAACACATTACGATTTGATCCCTGATGCTCCTCCTCCTTCCACAAACCCTACCCCAACACCTTCAATAGCTTCTCATGCTGTTGATGGGGTGATTGGCACCTTTCATGTGGAAACTTAGTATGCACACGACAGTCACACCAATCCCAAATCTACTTCTTCTAATATACATAATTCTCCTACTCCTACTCCTTCTACTGATAAAACCATTGAAGTTAATTCGGTTCAATCTGCACCTACCAGTAAAAATCAAAATAAAAAGGGAAGGGTAAGAATAAGGAGGAAAAAAATAATAATCAACCCTCTGATAAAGCCAAAATGCAACCTCCTGATGAGAAATATAAATGTAAGCCTCGTTACCCTTGTCTTATTTGTGGTGACGACCATTATA
The DNA here is from genome assembly GCA_009831015.1 of Picea engelmannii. Lineage (NCBI taxonomy): Eukaryota > Viridiplantae > Streptophyta > Pinopsida > Pinales > Pinaceae > Picea > Picea engelmannii. Next base: position 69,020 of record ML787592.1, on the reverse strand, counting down.
TGAAAGATTGACCACGAAGCGCTGAGGTTACTAAGTTCCTCCAAGGGACTGGGAATCCTTATACACCTATCGTATTGTCACAACCATTTCCTTGTCAGGGATAGGCCCAATTGGTCATTCATGACTAACCCTCTCCATCTACCTCATATTATGTCCTTATGTGTGATAGTGACTCTAAGAAGAATGAAGTTGCCATCATAACTCAAGCCAAATATTACTCTTTGTCGAAGGATAAATTTGATGATATACCACCTTCGTTGGTTCAACATCCTCCCCCAACTTCACCTCCAAACGGTCCTCTTCATATCGAACAACTGGGTCTCGATATAGTTCTCTTCCCTCCTCCCAAGGGAATTGTTCGAAAGTCCTCTTTTAAGTTTTAATCCTCATGCACATGCTTCCCAAAACTATAATATTGTAGAAGACCTTGCACAAGCATCCTCTGTGATGTCATCTCTCAAAGTCCTTCAAAGTTGTCCCACTCAATGAAAGTCATTGTTAAATGCCATTGGTGGAATTGACCCTATCGACACCAATTTAATAATCTTTGACTTGGAAGAGAATATTACAAGGCTTCCTCTTCAACTAGCATTTCAGATCCAAGTTGTTGTAGAAAACAAGAACATCTCTAGAACTATTATTGACAAAGGAGCCTCGACTTGCATTATGTTTGTTACTTGTTGGAAAGCCATTGGCTCTCCTACCCTCACCGAGTCACACAATACACTTAAGGAATTCATTGGTACAGGTTTTAAACCTTATGGTGTTCTTCCCTCGTTGTCTATTACATTGGAAGGCAAATCGGTCAATGTAGAGGTTGAGGTCTTTGATGCACCTCTTGATTATAATATTCTACTTGGTCGTAGCTGGATCGATTCCATACACGCAGTTGTGTCTACCCTTTTTCGTGAGATACATTTCTCTCACCAAAGAAAGGTCGTTACCGTTGACCAAATGGCCTTCTTTAATTTTTATTATCATACTACCAACATTCCTTTTATCTCAAAGACGCATCCCGATTATGAGAATTTTGGTGTGGATCTTTAAAATTTTTCAACCTTGATGGTTACATTTCGAATCCCACCACCCGATATATCTCTTCCTTTTGTCGCTTCGATTAACATGATATCCACCATTGTTCATGAAACCCCTGCATCTTATGACCCATGGATAGTACCCGACCTTGGTGATCATCTTCGTTACGGTGACAAGATGCCTTTATGTCTAGTCGAATCCACTTATCAAGCTATTCAGTCGAAAACCCCCTCTCCTCCTTCTCTCTTTGATACATCTCCGGATCTTTTTCACGTGATATTTCCTACTGATGAGATGCTCATGTCAATCATGTCTATGAAAGATACTCCATGGGAAGATGGGCATCATCATTCTATTATCTTCCTAGAATGCAATACCATAGAGAGTTACCAACGGATTTTGACTTTGTCGATTGTTGTTGTTATTTCTTCAGTTCCTGAGTCAACACACGATGTCTTGTACGAAGGGAACTTGAGTAACATTTCACCTAACGCTCCTATTGACATATCGATTAAAACTAGAGTCATGGAAAATGTTCAGATCGATGCTTCATGTTCTGTTGATGAAGTCTACACCTATAAATCCCTTTTTCAGGAATTTTGTGACGTATTTGCCTGGAGTTATGAATAAATTCCAGGTATTGATCCAAATATCGTTGTGCATGAGATTCAAATGTATCCAGACGCTAAACCCATTCAGAAGAGACTTCGCCCAGTCCATCCACGTAAATATGTTGCTATCAATCTTGAAGTAAAAAAACTTCTTAATGTTGGCTTTGTCTATCCTGTGGCTTTGACCGATTGGGTATCCAATCTAGTTTCGATAAATAAGAAACAAGGAACCATCCGCGTTTGTGTAGATTATAGGGATGCAAATAAGTCTTGTCATAAAGACAATTACTTGACCCCTTTCGTTGACCAGATCGTTGACGACTATGCCGGGAGTGAAATATTCTCTTTGATGGACAGTTTCTCCAGCTATAATCAAATTAATATTTTACCCGCAGAGCAACACAAGACTGCTTATATTTTCCCTTGGAGAACCTTTGCCTACTAGAAATTACCCTTTGGTCTCAAAACTGTTGGTGCAACCTTTCAACGCACTATGTATTATGCTTTTCATGATATTAAGCACATTGTAAAACCCTATCTAGATGATCTATCGGCGCATTCCATGCGTATTCAAGATCACCCGACAAATTTAAGGGCCATTTTCGTACGTTGTCCTTATTATGGCATATGTTTGAACCCACACAAATGTGCTTTTTGTGTGGAGTCCAATCGACTTCTTGGTTTTATCGTGTCGATACATGGGATTCAAGTAGACCCCTTGAAAGTTGAGGCTATTCTTAATCTACCTCCTCCTTCCACACTATGCCAGCTCCAAAGTTTGCAAGGGAAGGAATTTTTTTTATGTCGATTCATTCCCAATTACGTTGAATTAATGAAAGGATTCACTCGGCTACTCAAGAAAGGTTACGAGTTTGTATGGGACGATACTGCAAACAAATATTTTGTGGCTTTTAAAATTGTCTTAACTCGTACACCATTACTGTTTCCCCTTGACTATAGCCGAGATTATTTCCTCTACTTAGATACTTAGGACTCTACCATTGCCATGGTTTTAGTCCAAGAGGATGACTCACATGACGAGCATGTGATATACTACTTGAGTCAGAGTCTCATGAATACCGAAACCAAATACCTACATGTGGAGAAACTGGCCTTGGCAGTTGTTCAAGTTGTCCAACATTTTCGTCACTACATCTTATTACATAGGACCACAGTTATTTTCGATTGCAACCCCATGCAACATATCCTCACTGGACAATTTCTTGGGGGCAAGTACTCCAAATGGATAATGATTCTCCATGAGTTTGACTTGGATTTTGAATGTGCCAACTCGAATAAATATTTGTTTTTTGCCAAATTTATATGTGACCTTCCCTCTACTGAGACAAAAAACGTGGCAGTGGATTCCCTACCTAACGAATCCCTTTTTCTGATCAGTTCTGATGACGTATGGTATGGAGATATCATTATATATCTCCAAACTCAAACTTTCCATATGGATATATCTAGTACAAACCATTGTCATATACGGTATCAAGCCCATCAATACATCATCCTTGGTGATACCCTTTACCATCATGGTATTGGTTCTATATTTCAAGGATGTCTCACCTATGAAGAAGCTTAGAAAGCTTTGAATGACTCTCACTTCGAAGCATGTGGCAGTCATATGTCTGGGTATCCCTGTTGACCCTTGACCAAGTTTTGGAGAACCATGGTCATGTTTGACCAATTTTGGGACTTTGACAGGTTGGTCGAAGGCAGATCACAAGAAGAAGCGAAGATCGTGGGATATCAACCCCTTCTTAGGGAATTTGTGGGTTTAGGTTTTATGTAACGGGTATGGGATGTCGGCCCATGGGTTTACCCATGTTCAAGCCCTTTTGTAATGTATAAATAGATAGTTAGGTGATGTAAGAAGAGGCCAGTGTGCTAAGTGTTAGAGTTTGATCTATGTGATTGCAAAGGCTTTATGCTTGAACTTGCAGAGCTAAGTGCAAGTGATTGTAAGAAGCTTGTGTGCAGCGTGTAAGAAGGATTTGTGCTTAAACCTAGCTCAAGGAAGGAGGATATGGTGAGGTGCATGTAGATCTCTTGTTCTATGCAGAGTAGGTTCTTGTGGCTCTATTCTTGTAGAATATTGAAAGAAGACAATAAAGAAGAGAAGAGTTGGTGGATGTAGCCCCACACTAGGGTGAACCCTGTATATCTTGTGTTGTGGTTGCTTTGTGAATTATAATTGTTATGTTATTGATGTGATGTATGCTTCGTGCAATGATATATGTTATATGCATCTGATATAATAGATTAGTTCTTAGTAATGTGAATGAATGTTAGATCTGATCTATTTCTATGTGCTAAGTGTTGGATGTGTTAGATATTTTTGAATACTGTGTTGCTTTTTAACTAGGATTTCAATCTGCGATGTGAATAAGGGTGAAATGATGATGAATGTTAACCACTAAGTGCTCTGTTAAGGTATTGTAATCACAGATCTGTGTCCTAGCTAGGTTTTAGACATCCAATTCTTGTAAACCCCCCTGCCTCTACCTTGAGTGAGACTTCATCTGCTTTGCAGGTGTTGCCAAAAGGGCCAATAGTTAGGGTTTTGTGGTGCGTTGTTGAAGCGTTGAACCCTAGGTCTACTCCTGTGCCAACAAATGGTTCCGTTGTCGAGACCTGAAACTTTGATTGCTGGGAACTGAAGAAAATAGAAAGATCTGTGCATAGATATGTTGCCCTAGTGCACAATATTCTACTTGACTTGAGAATCTTTGTGATAAGAAGAAAAGTCCAATCTGAAGAGAAAAGGTAAGATCTTGAAGTTTTGTGCTCTGATAAAGGTAATATAAGTGAAAAATTTTAATTCGAAAGAATGGATCTAGGTATGTTTAATAGATTTGGTCCTAGTTTGAAAAATAGGGTACAACTAGAAGAAAGAAGATTTGATATGAATAGATATGATAAGAATAGTGAAATATATGTTATTCCTATGCATAGAAAGAATGTTTGGACTAACGAATGGATGCAAGATCCTAGAAATAATTTATTGCAGGTTAGTTACTGTGATCCCAGTGCACAGTACAAGAAAGGTTGGGGGTCATTTAAAAGAAATAGAGCATTAACTCTTTTCTATAGTTGCAGAAGCCGAGACATATTGCTAAGGAATTCCATGATAGAGGTTCTATTTGCCCTTTTTGTAAGGCTACTGGACATGAAGTTTTGGATTTCCCTAGAATGATTGCTAAAGTTGAAAAGATGAATATGAGACAAGAAAACCATGAGACAGACCAAGAAACTAAGGATATGATAAAACCCCAGAAAGAATTAGAGACCATATTATTATAGATGAAAGAAACCCTGAATGATCACAGATATATCAACTTATTAGAGATCTTAAAAGAGAAGGAGTGCATAGAAACAACAATAGGATACTTCGACATAGACTATGTTCTGGATGAGGAAACCCAGATGAATATCATGACAAAAAGAACTTGGGAAATTTTAGGAAAGCCTACTATGGTTCCTTCATTAGAAGGAATAGGATTATTTAGAGGAAATATGATAACCCTGTGTGGAAGAATTACCCATACATCTATGAGTGCTCATGGAACTTCGATAGAAGAACAATTTGAGATCGTTAAGTTTGTTGAGAACAACTCCCCATTTGCTATCTTGGTAGGAAAAACCTAGATTGAGAAAGATCAAATACGAAGGAAACAAGAAGAGGAGGATCTAGAACAAAAAAAATAAAGAACTAAGAGATTTCATGGTTAGGAGAATATCACACTTACTATAAGAACAAGAGGACCAATCAAAGATACTAAGGACTAGAGACCTAGACGTTGAAGTTGAAAGAACACAAGATGAATTTAAACACTTGTATGTACAAGAGAGTAGAGCACCTACCCCAGAGAGAGAAGAAGTATTACCCTCGAACTCTATGAAAGACCATCCATAGTGTGAAGTTACTATGCCAAGAGGAGATAAGAACAATAATGGAAATAGGAAACTAGTGACTCAGATTACAGGAAAGAAAGCTAGAAAGCTCAACAAGAAGAAATCAAAGCTAGAGAAATTGCAAGAAGTACCAGAGAGGACTTCGTAGAAAGAAGGTTTGCAGAACTGGAACTTTGCCAGGATATCAGAACAACGAATATTGGCACTTCACCATGATGAATCAATATGACCATTGGAGGAATCCTGACCATTAGAATGACACTCCAGAATGGCTGGAAACTCAGTTATTGACGAAACATTCACCTCTGGACCATTGGAACCGTGCCATAACGAATGGGATAACATTGATTGAGGCATTCCTACCCATTGGTAGAGTCTGTTATGATGTTTTATATTTATCCTGTCGAGCATTGCACCGAAAAAACTTTTGCCAATTGTGATTATCCGAGCCCACAGAGAACTATTTTTTTTGCGTAGTAATTATTGAGACCTTGCCATCCATTCTATTACATTGAGTGTTTTTCACTGACATGAGATATCACATCTCGAGTGTGCATGTCGGACGAAATTAGCACAGTAGAAAAAGTCATTGAAGAGATCCTAATAGACCTAATGGCTGAGAAGGTGATGTCTGCGGGCATCCAAGCCTCATCGATGAGAGGAGTGCAAGCATACCCGTCGACTTCTTGTGGATCTGGACCATCCTGAGTTGCGACAGAGAAACGAATGAAGCATTGTGATGACTTAGTGAATATGAAGCTCATCCCATATATCCTACCTGAGTACATATTGCCTCTAGCTATCATAGTGATTCGTGATAGCGTCCCGAGAGACTTCGACTACACAGTCATCACTATGTACCTCCCTAATGGAATACGCATAGTCAGACCATAGTTGGAGAGTATTTCGACATTGAATATCAATGACTATAACCTAGGAGACTGCAAGAACTATGGCATGCTCATAGCATACAAATATTTGACCAGGACCACTGGGATGAAATCGAAGATCATCCCCCAATCATGGACCATGGACATCATGAGGTCTAGTATCTTGAACGCGATTAAGATACCACACTTCAAAAGACATCAGGAGGTTAACACATGTGTTAAGTTCCTACTATCGTTCTTCCATGGTGGTTATTTGTGGTTAGACATACGCATCACTGTAGATTTGGTGTTGATCCATCGGATAACCAGACTAAGCATGCAAGGACCAGACCCACAATAATTTTATCCAGGGAAGGTTGCAGATTGCAGACAATCAAAGACACCTATAGCGATGTGGAAAAGGGGAAGTGGGGCTACAAGGTATCCTCCATCCATAATGGTGCAGTGCGTCTAGCCTGTTAGTTGATTGTTGGTAAGCTAGTAAGGAAGAACAGACCTACGCAGTGTTGACGATTGAAAACACCAACGTAATTTCGCCCGCAAAGTGTTGCTAAAGCCTATTATTATATAAGACTAAATAATTCTAGTAGGTGGGACCCCCTTGAGCTTTGAAGATCAGATCTGTTCATTTACAATGTTACGATGATGTGCTACAAGGGTTCACATGGTTGATGAGAATATGGTTTTTGTTTATATGAGGTAATATTTGGGATGTTGTTCCTTCATGACACTACAACCTACTTTTCATTTATGGTATTCGTTCTTCTTGCACATGTAGAACAAATATGTTAGTGAAAATTGCAGAAAGGCATTTTGAGAAAATACAAAATACTATATTTGATGCAAAAGAGACCTAGCTCTACAATACTACATGCATGAAGTGTTTATTAATAGTGGTTAACTCCTAACTAACAAGGAAATTTCTATGAAATATTGTTAATTTACATTTTATATGCATATGGTGGAAAGTTTAGTGGCACATTTTGGCAGGGAGATAATACAAAGGTTATGCATTGGTTGATGCAATCGGTAGCTAATGCACATATGCTATAAACCTTGGTGGCTCGTGGAAGTAATAGATTTACATTTTTATGGTGATTATGTTGTTAGTGATGATTCTATTGTATAGTTTTCAAGCGATTTATTTGAGTTATGACATGGGTGGCACATTTGGCAAAGTAACGATCCAAATGGTTAAATTGTGGAACTTGGATTATGTTATGGTTTAAATGTGTTGATATTCTCGATGCATTGGTTGATTAATGGTGTTAATGGGGGATTGTTGGAATGTACTATGGATTAAATGTGATATGGATGGAAGCGACATGCATTTACTGCATGTCACCTTTACCCTTCATGTTGGTCGCCACCCTAATCGGACTATTGTTTTATTTGGTTGTTTTGTTCACACTCCATATTTTTAGTAGGGAGAAACCGCTCAACCACCTCTTGTCTTAAGGTTTTCGATTAACAAGTATGTCTCTTTTGGCCATTCTTGACTTCACTTTGGTTATGAAATGTTTTGGCTCAATTGTATGGGTTTGTTTTTTTCCTGAGTACTGCAACTGTGTGGAATTTTGGTTTTGAATGGAAAATGGATGGTTCTGCTTATAATTGTTTGAGTTCATCGGAGTTGGTGGTCTTCCTAGGTGATAGCTCTTTTTTACCACCGTGTTTGTTAAAATGTTTTTTAAATCATGGTTGGATGGTTGTCTTCACGATTCTTGGGTTTAACTAGAGCTCTGTTTTCTTGTTCGGCCCTGTCAAGAACTATCTCCTGTTCACAAGCATCATAGTCCTCCTTGTGTGTACTCCTTTAGCCTCAAAGTTTCACTATGTTTGGTTCCTTTCCTCCTGTAATGGCTACTGTGAAAAACCTTAACCCTCTAGAATAGAGTCGCATAGGGAGTTTTTTGAGCCTTTTAAGTTGTTCTCGATTATTGTGGTCTATTACTTCGAATGCGGGCTCACCCATTGGTCGTATAGCGGTCATGTTCGTATATCCTTTTGTCACTTCCTTTGTGATAATAACATGATATTTGGATTGCAATTTTCAATTATAAAATTTCATAGTTACCAGCCTAATGTCAAAGAACTCAGTTGCTTTTAATGGAAGGGCCTCTACCTGTTTCGATTGGGTGTGTAGGTATACACAGTTACCACGACTTGTTTGGTTGATTGGTTTTTCCTTACCACAATGGCGAATTGTTGGTTGATGTATAGTCACTAGTGTTTGTTCTTATGATGTTTTGGTTGATGATTGAACTGGGTCACAAATGTTTAGGGTTGCTCACGCAGGTCACGTTCTGTGTGTGGTGTTTTGAAATTGAAACATGGGGCATGATAACTATGTTCTCTCTAAGGCTGTATGATAATCGAACTGGGTATCTATCAATGGCATATCGACAACATCCTTCATTGTTTGTAGTCCAGGTATACATAGCTTGGTTAAATCATGATGCAACTTAAAAAACCAACCACTTAGTAACATACACAGTCTCTGCATGATATGTTGAGTTATTGACATGATTGGTGTTTGTTGTGACGAGTAAAAATGTTGTATCGTGGTGTTTGGTTGGTTGCACTTTGTTTGTAGTATGGATGGTTGGTTCTTATACTCATTGATACCCTCAGAATTGTTTTTAAGCATGTTATTTATTGAAATTGACTTCTTGTTCTTTACCAAAATCGACCATGGTTGATGAAGGTCGCATTGGGTATCTGACCCATATTTCAAGTCGCATTGAGATGTCCTATTTTACAGTGGCATTATTACATAGCGTAGGACATTTTCCCCTACATAGCATGTGTCAAAGTGTTGGTTGTTGGTTGTATAGGTGAAGTGTAATTTCAGGCATGACATGAAAAGTTTGGTTATTTTTGTCTTGATTATTTTACTGCGTATATGTATGGTAATGAATATGAATATAGATCTTGATTGGCTCTATTACAAAAATAGTGTCTTCATTATTATTTCGGAAGCATGAATTTTAAACATAGATATGGATTGAAGAAATGTCTAGTAGTGGTGGATGTTAATGATTACAGATTGGGAATGAGAGTTGTTTTTTATTGTTGTAAAATGCAGAATGTACAAATAAAAGGAATAGAACCTCTTACAAATTGTGTGAAATACTTGTGTTGTAATGGTACTGTGTTGGATGTTAATGGACAGTGAAATTACGCAAATACACAGGAATTTTACTTAGCCATCTGATTGTTGGTTGATGCATATTTTTCTTACTGCAAAATATGTTATGGATTACTTGATTAATCTCATGAATAGTAAATGTTTTTTTACCCCCTCATTATCTCATTTTATGCTAATTACAACCCCCTCACTTATCCCATATTCATTCTTTTCACTCCCTGTTATGATATTGATTACAACTAAGAGAACTTATGTGTTAAGTGGATGAAGTGACAGTGTCTTGAGTGGATTGCAATGAGGTTTTACTTGGTTGATTTAAAGTTGATTGTTGTTATCATTGAGCAATGACCATTTCTTCTCCCCTTTCATTATATCATATTTTCGCTCAATACAAACCCCTCACGTATCCCATGACACTGTTTCACCCCCCTGCTCATTGATTAACATTAGAACAATTTGTATGGATTGGATTGCATGAGCCTGATATATCCTAAGCCAAATCTATTTTGTATTTTTAAGGAGTTGTCATGCATGGTTATTTAAAAGACTATTTGCTAATTGTTAACATATGTAGGATGATATTTTTCAACCAGGGAATCCATGGTCATGGAAACAGAGGTAGAGGTAACTGGAAGCACGACCCAAGAAGGCCTAGGATCTCTATACATTTTTATGTTGATTCAGAAGAGCTTGGCCAATTGTTTCATGCTAGATTCTTTAATTGGATTGGACAGGGAATAGTCCAACCCAGGCCTGGAAGGCCTCGTTTCCAAGCCTCTCAAGCCCCAAGCATCCATGTGCCTCCTCATGTCTCTTTATAGCCTTAAGTCCTGGAAAATGATGGGTGGCAGGAGATCGTTCACCCGACAGTCTCCCAACATCATGTCTAGCCAAACTTAACCTTGACTGCTCCCCCACCTTTGAACCCCATTGTCCAAACTACCACTAACCACTCACCAGTGCAATCCTCCCATGACAGCAAGAGATTGAAGACTAAATACCACCATGCATTTGATAAAGGAAAATATGTTGCTGCCCCTTCCTCACCCTCTGATGACTCTGTCAAATCCATGTCTTCATGGATGCATTTGAGGGACAATTGTTCCCATGTGATCAGTGAGATAAATCTTAAAGGCTCTACCCAACCCAACGAAAATTCAGGGAAATCAAGAGGTGACAACAACAAACAAGGAAGGGTTGCATCATAGACTAGAAAATATGGTTTTTGATTTTTATGTTATTTATTATTTTATGATAGTGGAATTCATGGATTTTGGAAAACATGTTTTATTTTGGATATATGAGTATTATTTTGAAATATTTTCAAATTTCATGAGCTAAAATTGCCAAAAGTAAATGTGTCTGAGGGGAGGCACAAGGGGTGTGTTTTCTTAACTAATGTATTATGTTATGCTGTTATGATTGTTATGAACTAAGGGAGTCACAAGGGGTCACACCTACTA
>ML787592.1:21869-48800 GCA_009831015.1 Picea engelmannii | reverse complement strand
CCTCCTGAGTCTTAGATTCCCACCAAATAAGTGTTGAACCATCTAATCTCAATGAAGCAAGCTGAATTTTGGTTTCATCATCTTGAATCTTTTGTATTCTAGAATATACTTCAATTTGACGTATCCAATTATCTAACTTTTCATCATTAACTTCCCAATTATAAATTGGCAATTCAAATTTTATATCAAGCTTTAATGAAGGAATTTGTGAAGGATTTTTACCATGCCCCTTTGGAGAACTCACAAGATGTTTCGAGCTGGTAGAAGAATAAGAAGAAGAAGATGATGGAGGAGGAGAGGGTGGTGGAGAAGCACCATTCCCTCCATTTCCGCCTGGAGTTTTGTCACCACCGCCTCCCTTATGCATTGAAGGGTTGGAGCCTTCACCCTGCAACAATATGTTCCATTCCATCAAGATATTCATCATATCTCTCAACTCTATGTCAGTCTGTCTGAGATCTTCTTCTTCGGCAGGAACACGTTCATGACTTTCTGCATGAGCCATGCTTGGTGAATGTCTCTCTGAAACTTGCGGTGAATGAATCTTCTTCCTCCTTGTCGGATGAGAACTTGGCTCCACAAGTTGACCTTCTCCTCTTGTGAGTTTCAACCTTGTGAGCATCAAAAAAAAAACTTGCAAACAATCAAGTCTTCAAAACCAGTGCTCTGATACCAACTTGATCTAAAATGAAGAAGACTTGAAAAACTTGAAAATTATTGCAAGTGAATGTTATGTGTTTAAAGCAAAAGGATCAGTTTGCAACACATAGATTTAAGGATTACTTATGCAAATTACACATAGACAACAGCATAATCATTGAACATAAACACATAAGCACAACAATTGATAAAGGAGTTCACCCCTCTCTTGGGCTACATCTCCTGGTCCAACTTCCAATGGATCGTTATTATTAATTGCTCAAAAAGTGCTCAAAAACATGTCTTACAATGCTCAAACTGAAAAAATGATTGTTCCAATGACTTCATAGCGTTCCAAAACCCCTGTCTAGGCTCTTTTGGCACCTCAATCGGTCGAAAAATGAAGAAGTTATGCTTCCTGGAAGTCTCCCTCTTCAAGCTTGCTGTCTCTACATCTACAAAACACACCCCTCTTGAATGAACTTGGCTCACATGCATTTTAAAGCGTAAAAACACATCCACGTACGCAACCGCACAATGGTGCGAACCATAGGACAGTTAAGGGCGCGCCAGCCCCTAACCGCCTCGGCACCTAGGCGTATGGCGCATATGACCTCGCACGAAGTAAAAAGTGGTTAAGTGGTTACACAACCATGTAACTAACCTCCCGCGCACATTATACACTGGTCATATGTTACATAACAAAACCCATGGCTATATGTGTTAACCCCGCGCACAAATATATTAATATGGTCATGTAAAAACTTTGGGTTATGTTTTATAAACCTGCGCCATATATTTTAATACACGGTTACATGGTATAACGGAACCACGGGTCGGGGCTAAGCCCCGACCCGCCCCCCTTTCCATTTAATACAATGAACGAATTCAAATAATATTTAAACCATATGTTAAATAAGAACTAACTCGTGGCCCAATGGTCGGGCGGTCGTGCGAAGGCGTTAGGTGTTGGGGAGGTCCGGGGGTCGAACCCCGCGGACTCCCATATATTTTACATACAACCACTAGCCAACCAATGAGTGACACGTGGCACCCACGGATTGGGCCATGTGTCCTCATATCATTTTCCATCCAACCGGACACGTGTCAGCTCCTGACTCGCCATCTATCAACCAACCAACATCTGCCACATCACCCCTGTACGGTCGTACGGACTGTACGGACTGGTATAGTCAGCATCAAATTTTTTTTCCTGTTTGGCTTGGCGAACAGATCACGATATCTTCTCCATATGGATTTTGTTTGACAAAGTAAATATACCACCGAAATCAAGAAGACGAGATGGACGCAGTGGCACTGTTTTTGTTGCATTCCGAGCACTTTGAAATTTGAGCAAAATTTGATCCCCTGATCATGGAGCCCTTACTTGACAGTTTGTTTGGTTACAATAAAACCAAGGTAAAAGGGGAAAATATTCACAAAACCACTTTTATTACAAATCGTGGTACTATGTCTTACGGTTTCCTGCCTTCTGGATTACTTGATACCAGTATCGCCTTAAAAGGGCATATACACACAACTTTCGATGAATTGGTCAATCTCCATGTTTATCTTGATGATTTAATCGTATGCATCAAAAGGATGATAGTTACATCAGAGTGTCAAGTGTTGGTTCATTTCCAGATTAATTTTGTCTTGGATACTAACTCGGAAATTTTAAAGGAATTACAAAGACAATGGTTTTCTCACAGCACTAACAACCCTCACTTGAAGTATTGCGAAGGACCAGCGTGAAAAGTTTTTTTTTGTTGATTGGATCTTTCTGTATACTAGTAGCTTAGCTTTGTTCTCAATTTTTTGTGCTTCCTTTTTCTGTCTTACGACACTTTAAATTCTGTTTTTTGAATTGATTTTTCATTTTATTGCTACGTTTTGTTTTTTTCCTTTACTGTTGTTGTTTTATTTTCTGCATTATTACTTCTGTGGAAATTGTTTGTCTATATCATCTTTTACGTGTTTGGTCAAGTTAGAATGTTGGATCAGTTCTGCCACAGTAAACCCCCTGCAAAATCATTGTTAGTTGATAACAATCGATCTTACATAGTTGTTATGATCTCTTCTCTGAAGGGCCTTTGAATTTGTTACATGTTTTCGTTGCTATCTTACAAGGAATTGGTTGTTTCCCGCTCCTTCTTTCCATTTCTTCATCCATCGAGATCTTAAGAGAAAATATATAAGTATCCCTCTTTCAAGGTAAGAGCATATTACAGTCAAATGATTATGCATACAATGGTAAAGCCCCTCATACTTAACAATTTTCATGAGTTATTCCCAAATTCCTGGTCATCTTTCCATTAAATCCGCTCATTTCCCCCTATTGCATAATCATTCGAGTAACGTCTTCTTGAGATTACTATTCTTGATCTGCGAAACCATGAGTTCTAAGTTATAGTCTGTTACAAACAAATTTCCCTGTGGAGTCGCCAATTTGTTGACTATTGAAAACTTCAACGTAATTTTTCCCGCAAAGTGTTGCTAAAGCTTATTATTAAGCAAGACTAAATAATGCTAGTGGGTGGGACCCCCTTGAGCTTTGAAGATCAGATCTATTCATTTTCAATGTTATGATGATGTGCTACAAGGGTTCACATGATTGATTAGAATATGGTTGTCATTGATATGAGCTAAGATTTGGAATGTTCTTCCTTCATGATACTACAACCTACTTTTCATTTATGGTATTTGTTCTTCTCACACCTGCACAACAAATATGTTAGTGAAAATTGCAGAAAGGCATTTTGAGAAAAAATAAAATACTATATCTGATGCAAAAGAGACCTAGCTCTATAATACTACATGCATGAAGTGTTTATTGATAGTGGTTAACTCCTAACTAACAAGGAAATGGCTATGAAATATTGTTAAGTTACATTTTATATGCATATGGTGGAAATTTTAGTGGCACATTTTGGCAAGGAGATAATACAAAGGTTATGCATCGGCTAACGCAATTGATAGTTGATGTGCATATGTTATAAACCTTGGTGGCTTGTGGAAGTAATGGATTTACATTTTTACAGTGATTATGTTGCTATTGATGATTCTATTGTATAGTTGTCGAGCAATTTATTTGAGTTATGACATGGGTGGCGCATTTGGAAAAGTAACGATGGAAATGGTTAAATTGTGGAACTTGGATTATGTTATGGTTTAAATGTGTTGATACTCTCGATGCATTGGTTGATTAATGGTGTTAATGGGGTCTTGGGGGATCGCTGGCATGTACTATGGAGTAAATGTGATATGGGTGGAGGCGACATGCATTTACTCCATGTCACCTTTACCCTTCCCATTGGCCGCCACCGTAATCATACTATTGTTTGATCTGGTTGTTGTGTTCACGCTCTAGATTTTTAGAAGGGAGAAACTGCTTGGGCACCTCTCATCTTAAGGTTTTTGATTAATGAGTATTTCTCATTTGGCCATTCTTGAATTCACTCTGGTTATGAAATGTTTTGGCTCAGTTGTATGGGTTTGTGTTTGTCCTAAGTACTGCAACTGTGTGGAATTTTCGTTTTGAATGGAAAATGGATGGTTCTGCTTATAATTGTTTGAGTTCATCAGAGTTGGTGGTCTTCCTAGGTGATATCTCTTTGTTACCACCGTGTTTGTTAAAAGGTTTTTTAAATCATGGCTGGATGGTTGTCTTCGTGATTCTTGGGTTTAACTAGAGATTTGTTTTCTTGTTCGACCCTGTCAAGAACTGTCTCCTATTCAAAAGTGTCATAGTCCTCCTTGTGCGTACGCCTTTAGCCTCAAAGTTTCACTATGGTTGGTTCCTTTTCTCTTGTGATGGATACTGTGAAAACCCTTAATCCTCCAAACCAGAGCTGCATAGGTTTTCTTTCAATCCTGTTAAATTGTTCTCGATTATTGTGGTCTATTACTTCAAATGCAAGCTCATCAGTTGGTCGTATAGTAGTCATGTTTGTATCGCCTTTCGTCACTGCCTCTGTGATAATATCATGATATTTGAATTTCAATTTGCACTTATAAAAGTTCACTGTTACTAGCCTAACGTCAAAGAACTCAATTTTTTTTAATGGAACAACCTCTGCCCATTTCGATTGGGTGTGTGGGTATACACAGTTACCAAGGCTTGTTTAGTTGATTGGTTTTTCCTTACCACAGTGGTGAATTGTTGGTTAATGTATAGTAACTAGTGTTTGTTATTATGATGTTTTGGTTGATGGCTGAACTGGGTCACGAATGTTTAGGGTTTCTCATGCAGGTCGCATTATGTGTGTGGTGTTTTGAAATTGAAACATGGGGCATGATAACTATGTTCTCTCTGAGGCCAGATGATAATCGAACTGGGTTTCTATCAAAGGCGTATCCACAACATCCTTCATTGGTTGTGGTCTGAGTATACATAGCTTGGTTAAATCGCGATGTGACTTAAACAACTAACCACTTAGTAACATACACAGTCTCTACACGATATGTTGAGTTATTGACATGACTCGTGTTTGTTGTGATTAGTCGAACTATTGTATCATGTTGTTTGGTTGGTTGCGCTCTGTTTTTAGTATGGATGGTTGGTTCTTCTACTCAGTGATACCCTCATAATTGTTTTTAATCATGTTATTTATTGAAATCGACCGCTTTCTATTTACCAAAATCGACCACAATTGATGACATTTGCGTTGGGTATTTGGCCCAACTTTCAAGTCACATTAAAATGTCCTATTTTACAGTGGCATTGTTACATAGCCTGGGACGTTTTCCCCTGCATAGCCTATGTCAAAGTGTTAGTTGTTGGTTTTATAAGTGAAGTTTCATTTCAGACATGACATGAAAAGTTTGGTTATTTTGATCTTGATTATTTTACTGAGTATATGTATGGGAACACATATGAATACAGATCTTGATTGGCTCTACTACATAAATAGTGTTTTCATTATTATTTCAGAAGCACGAATTTTAAACATAGATATGGATTGAAGAAATTTCTGGCAGTGGTGGATGTTAATGATTACAGATTGGGATTGAGTGTTGTTGTTTATTGTTGTAAAATTCAAAATGTACAAATAAAAGGAATACAACCTCTTACAAATTGTGTGAAATACTTGTTTTGTAATGGTATTGTGTTGGATATTAATGGACAGTGAAATTAGGCAAAAAAACAAGAATTTTACTCAGTCCTCTGATTGTTGGTTGATGCATATTTTTCTTACTGCAAAATATGTTATGAATTGCTTGATTAATCTCATGAACAGTAAACATTTGTTTTTTCCCCTCATTATCTCATTTTCCACTAATTACAATCCCCTCACATATCCCATATTCATTTTGTTTAGTCCCTGTTCTGATATTGATTACATCTAAGAGAAATTTTGTGTTAAGTGGATGAAGTGATTGTGTCTTAAGTGGATTGCAACGAGGTTTTACTTGGTTAATTTATAGTTGATTTTTGTTATCATTGAGCAGTGACCATTTCTTCTCCCCTTTCATTATATCATATTTTCTCTCAATACAAACCCCTCACGTATCCCAGAAAACTATTTCACCACCCTTCTCATTGATTAACGTTAGAAAAATTTGTATGGATTGGACTGCATGAGCTTGATACATCCTGAGCCAAATCTATTTTGTATTTTTAAGGAGTTTTCATGCATGGTTATTTAAAATACTATTTGTTAATTGTTAACATATGCAGGATGAGTTTTTTCGATCGGGGAAGCCATGGCTGAGGAAACAAAGGTAGAGGTAATTGGAACCGAGGCCCAAGAAGGCCTAGGTTCTCTATAAATTTTTATGTTCATTTAGAAGAGCTTGGCCAATTGTTTCATGTTTGATTCTTTAATTGTATTGGACAGGGAATAGTCCAATCGAGGCTTGAAAGGCCTCCTTTCCAAGCCCCTCAAGACCCCGACATCCCTGTGCCTCCTCATGTCTCTTTACATATTGAAGTCTCGGAAAATGATGGGTGGCAGTTGATTGTTCACCCGACAGTCTCCCAACACCATGGCTGGCCAAAATTAACCTTTCCTACTCCCCCACCTTTGAACCCCATTGTTCAATATACCTCTAACCACTCACCAGTGCAATACTCCCATGCCAACCCCCATCATGCATTTGATAAAGGAAAATATATTGTTGCCCCTTCCTCACCCTCTGATGACTCTGTCAAATCAATGTCTTCACAGATTCATTTGAGGGATGATTGTTCCCATGTGATCAGTGAGATAAAGCCTAAAGGCTTTGCCTAGCCCAAGGAAAATTCAGGGAAATCAAGAGGTGACAATAGCAACCAAGGAAGGGTTGCATCATAGACTGGAAAATATGTCTTTTGAATTTTATGTTGTTTATTATTTTATGACAGTAGATTTCATGGATTTGGACATGTTTTATTTTGGATATATGAGTATTATTTTGAAATATTTTCAAATTTCATGAGCTAAAATTGTCAAAAGTAAATGTGTTTGAGGGGAGGCACAGGGGGTTTGTTTTCTTAAATAATGGATTATGTTATGACTGTTATGAACTAAGGGAGTCACAAGGCATCCCACCTACTAGTTATTATTTAATGATGACCCTATTATGATTATTACCTCCCCCCCCCCCGAAGTAGAGTTAGTTGAGTCTTGTGTTAGCTTAACTAATAAGTTGTTTCACAAATTCTAATTTTTTAAAAGAAGAAGTAAGGTGAGGAACAAGAGGAGGATAGAAGCACAAACCATAATAAGGTTTTCTCTTTGAGTTGATGTTGAGATAGTTCATTTTTCATTCATTCATATATTCATCATAGCCTAATTCTCTTTTTTGATAGCAGGGTCTTATTGTAGACAACAATATTCAGGGTTGAATCAAATCATTTAGACACTTGTTCTTTAGGGGTGTTGATCTATGTTTGATAGTCTGTGTAGACTTGTCTATTTGTGAATTAATTTTCATGACTTATAAAGGCTATTGTGCAGAGTCGAGTGGGCAACAATCTATGGCAAGATGATCCAGCTTTTAGAGTTCAGTTTTGGTTTTCTATCAGAGGTCCTTTTGTATGTTCCATCGGGGATTTCTAAGTTTGACTTTGGTCCAAGATTTATGTGTGAAGTTTTGTAAAGACAATGACTCTTTGGTGAATTGGAATGAAATAAAGGGTCGCTTTATGTCTCATATATATTAAGTATCATCTTGGTGTCCTTACTTATGTTCTTACATTTATTTCAACAACTGATATGTTCAGAAAATTACATAAAAAGAGAATTTCCAGCAATCTTGTTGCTAATAAAAGACTAGCCTAAGCACTTGTAATTAATACTTGTGAGTTAGGATATATATTTTATTGGCTATAAACATAGGTTGATATTCCCGTCTACTTTACTTTATCCAAATAAAATCTGAAAATGCTTGAGTAAGATCAATTCATATATTTTCCTCAACACACATGTCACGGGGTTTGTCGTTGACCTCGCAGGAAAATGCGTGGAAGGGCTACAAATGAACTAGGCGAGCTTCCTCGTCAACTAGTTAGAGAAAGATTGTTGTGAACCTCGGGATCAAGGTTATGAGTTCCATTTTAGTTGTTTGTTGGTCCTCATTGCCTTCATTGCTTGGGATATGCAGGAAGGTGCGACCTTCCCTGAGATTGAGCCATTAGAGCCCTTAACCATGAAGTTCACCACGCTCTAGTACTCCAGAAACATGGCTAAACAATGGCAGTCAAACGTGGTGTTCCACACCTATTACCTGTAGTTGAACAAGGATATTGAGTCTTCCCCTTGCATGACAACGAATACCCTACACAGGTTCAGACCATTTGTGAAGTTTTGGGTAGATAGACATTTTATTTATATCATTGCGCGAGGAGATGAGCATAAAGAAGAGATCCAATATTACTACAAGATCACTGAAGAGGACATGGAAGAAATAACTAAGGAGTGGCCCACAGATCTCCTTGTACCAGTCGACCAGGAAGAACTATCCAACCCTGACCTAATCAGAAGTCTTCTGGTCACTTGTGAAGAGTATGATGCACCCAACAATAGTAGAAGGAAGAAAAAGTAAGAGGTATAGAAGTTGAAAAACGCATCATAAGAGACTTCTTTAGACTCACCTGGAGGGGGAGGTGATGACGAAGTAGAAAAATAAGAAGACAAAGGAGAAGAAGACAGGAAAAAATAAGGCGAAGTAACACTGCTTAGGGAACCTATTGATGAAGTTGAGAACTCCAAGAAAATAAAGGTTTCCCCCATGAAACCTACATTGTGGAAGAATTCCAAAGCTACTAAACCACAGATGTAGACTGTGCTCACGATGGATGACATATATTTCATCATCATCGCTTTCTCAGATACCTCAGAAGATATCTTACATTGTAATGAAGCCAAACAAGAGACCATGTATGAAAGAATTGAAGCATAGCTAAAAGGGTACAGTAAGCCCTCCACTCCAGCTGCACAGTGTCCACTGTGCCACAGTCATCAGAAGGAGAAGAGTTGGGAGAAAAACCTACCCAGCTACATTGAATAGCATATGTGACTGAAGCTCACCTTCATCGTGTTCAAGAAGAAAACGAGAAGGCCACTGAGGCCTTAAAGCAAGAAAAAGAGGAAGCCAAAGAACAACGTCAAGTTGTGCAACAGGAAAAAGATGACATCCAAGCCAAGTTTGCAGAGGATAGAGCACAGATCTAGAAGGAGAAGGAACAGTTTCTCACAGAGAATATTGGAGTTAAAAAATTAGTCATTAGAGCACTTCTCTCTATGACATGCTTAGAACATATGGAAGAAGACCCAATAGAAAGACAAGTTGGGAAGCTTGTTGAAGCCATTCAATAGCTTCAACAAAGGATAGCCGAACTAGAGTTACAAGTAGTGCCAAGAACTCCGCAGGAAGTGTGAGATCTAAGAGAAGAAACTGCGAGGAGATAATTTGAAAGAATCAAGGCATTAGCCTTGGAATGCAAAAATCTAAGCAGTTGAAGTGCACAGACCTACGAGTGCCTTGAAGAGTACCCTGAGCTCAAGACACTAGAGTCACAACTCCAGGAGGTAAAATAGAAAGAAACAATAGTACAAGCATAGATGAAGCTCCTGTCACTGGTCAAGAGGATGAAAAGAGCCCAAGAACAACGCATGGTTTAGGAATAGGCCCATTCCATTCAGAGTAAGGTCATGGAAGTGACCCATTGACTCCAGCCATTGCAGGATGCAACTTGCATATTTTTTTAGGAGATTGAAGGACAAGGTGCATAGCTAGAATGAGTAGTCACCTCAGTTGAACAATGATTGGAAGGACTTGTCACTAATAAGGTAATTCAGGAGTTCATCGAGCAGGAGGCTCTAGAGAAGAAATAGGTCGAAGCAGCTCGATCCAAGATTGAGGAATTTGAGGTAGAGTTACCCAGATTAGAGTGATGCAAGATGAGTCACAGGTGAGTGTTGGGGGCCTATTGTCCCTTAACCAAGTTTTGGAGAACCTTGGTCACGTTTGACCAATTTTGGGACTTCGACAGGCTGGTCAAAGGTGGAGCGCAGGGTGAAGCGGAGATCATGGGATATCATCCCCTTCTTAGGGAATTTGTGGATTTAGGGTTTATGTAACGAGTATGGGATGTTAGCCCATGGGTTTACCCATGTTCAGGCCCTTTTGTAATGTATAAATATATAGCTAGGCGATGTAAGAAGAGGCCAATGTGCTAAGTTCTAGAGTTTGATCTATGCGATTGCAAAGGCTTTGTGCTTACTGTGTGTTAAGAACTTGCAGAGCCAAGTGAAAGTGATTGTAAGAATCTTGTGTGCAACATGTAAGAAGGCTTTGTGCTTAAACCTAGCTCAAGGAAGGAGGATATAGTAAGGTGGGCACAGATCTCCTATCCTATGTGGAGTAGGTTCTTGTGGCTTTGTGCTTGTAGAAGATTGAAAGAAGACAATAAATAAGAGAAGAGTTGGTGGACATAGCCCCACACTGGGGTGAACTGTGTATATCTTGTATTATGGTTGCTTTGTGAATTATAGTTAGTATGTTATTGATGTGATGTATGCTAGGTGAAATGAATTCTAGATCTGATCTATTTCTATGTGCTAAGTGTTGGATGTGTTAGATCTTGTTGAATACTACACTGCTATGTAACTAGGATTTCAATCTATGATGTGAATAAGGGTTAAATTTTGATGAATGTTAACCGCTAAGTTCTCTATTAAGGTATTGTAATCACATAAATGTGTCCCAGCTAGGTTGCATATATCTGAGTCCTATAACCCCCCTGCCTCTACCTTGGGTGAGAGTTCATCTGCTTCGAAGGTGTTTCCAAAAGGGTCGGTATTTAGGGTTTTTTTGGTGCTTTGTTGAAGAGTTGAACCCTAGGTTTTCCCCTATGCCAACAATCCCATTTTCCGAAATATCTTACGAGCAGGTTATTTCTGGAATTCTTTGTTTAAGGGTTGTATTACTGTCGTCCAGAAATGCCATGCTTTCCAAACTTATAATAACAAGATAAGATCTCATCATGCTCCTCTTCACCCTATAGTTTCCATTGGACCATTCTCCAAATGGAGCATTGACTTAATGACATGTAACCCTCACTCGGTCGGGGGGCATGGATACATTATTTTAGTTGTGGATTATTTCACTAAATGGGCCAAAACGATGTCTACATTTGATAACACTGGGAAAACTGCAGCATTGTTCATATTCAATCATATAATTACTAGATTTGATGTCCCCCGAGTCATCATTACTGATCACGGTAGTCATTTTCAAAATTTTATGATGTTTGAACTTACTGACAAGTTGGGTCTTCTCCATGAAAACTCAACTCCCTATTATCCACAGGCCAATGTCTAGGTTAAAGCAATCAATAAGGTTCTCATTACTATGCTTCGACGAATGATAGGAATTCATAAGACAAATTGGCACACAATGTTGTTCTCAACATTATGGGCCTATCGAACAACCGTTAAGTCTGCCATGGGATTCACACCTTTCCTGCTAGTCTATGGTATTGAAGCAATTTTGTCAATTGAATGTGAGATATCGTCTTTGAAATTAGTCATTGAACTTCTCACTAACACCTCTGTTGAAAAGGAACGTCTTTTGTATTTGATGAAATTAGACGAAACCCATTGTGATGTTTCCTTAGTCACTGAAACTTAGAAGAAATGTGTCAAATCCCAATATGAAAAACATGTTAAGCCACGTGTTTTTTTCTGAAGTTGATCTAGTTCTTCTTTACGAGCAAGATCATGATTTTCTAGGGGCCGGTAAATTCAAGCCCATGTGGTGGGGGCCTTATATTGTTAAACGAGTGTTGGAGAAGGGAGATTATGAGATGGTTGATTATGATGGAACCCCTTTGAGTGAACCTGAAAATGGTATTTACCTGAAGAAGTACTATGCTTAAGTCATTTTTGCATGAGTGCTTGTACTTTTAGTGTATAATACTCTTGTGTGCTTTTTCATTCTTTGGTTTCAACCTGTAGCTTCTTACCTTATGTTTTGATTGGTTTTCAGATGTTGGTGTCTTTACTACCCTACCTGGGCTTCACTGATGGCGCTAGTCATAGTACTCAGAACTTAGGATATGCTACTTGGGAAATCTATGCACCTACAGATGAATTGATTAGCCTACATGGTGTTTGCCTTGGTCTTGCAACTAACAATATCATGGAATACAATGTTTTCATCGAATTATTGACCAACGTTGTTTCACTTGGAATCTATCACCTTATTATATGACTTGATTCACAGTTAGTAGTCTTACATTTGATTAATGTTTACTCCATTTGAAGTCCTACGTTGTTAAGGGTATATTTATGAATTCGCCTCTTGGAACGTCATTTTGATTACATTGAATATCAACACATTCTTAGATGTCTAAATACATTAACAGATGCTTTAGCTAATTATGTGTTATATAGACATTTGATACATTTATAAATCCAATCACACTTTGTATATACAACAATTAAGTCGGCAGAAGCCTCATATATATATAACGATAAAAGTTTACAAAAAGGTGTTCTTGTCTGAAGACCAAAATATCAAAAATGTGAAGCACATGGATTCATATACAATAGAGAATGAAGTATGTTTCTCTTTATAACATGCGACTTCTCGTGCTACTCTATGGAGCAGTCGACCGATGGAAGAACACATTCCCACTGTGTGGCGCTAATAATGCCTTGGGATATCGTCAATGGAGGCATCTGGGATGTTCATCGTGAGTCCCTCTAGATTCTTCTATAGGGTCTCGTAGTTAGAAACAACTACTCATACTACGTCATATCTCTCCCCTTGCTTTTGAATGGGGGATGAACCAGGAGGACGATAAGGTCCCACATCTGCATCATCAAAGAGCATTTGATTATTCATTGGATAAATAACATAAAAAAAAAAAACATTTAATATGTTTAAAAATCAGAAAAACATCATAAAAACAAAATGTCCTTTTTACCTATGTCCCCCCATTGGGAACCCTCAAGAAGAGCCAAGTCTAAATATCCTTGGAAGTCTAGACTAGCATATGTGTAGTCATTGACCATGAGCATATGAGTCCTAAGCCAATCGAAGAAGACATTGTTATATCTAATGATGGGACCAACTGCATGTCATTCCATGAGGTCGACCCTCCTCTTCATTCCCGAATCCCATGGGGAAGGTATACCCCACTCTTCCTGCAAATTCAAAACTAGGACCCTCTCTAAGAACAAGGATACCAAAATCAGCTTGTATCCAAACTGTTTCAGATCACCACTCCTACACTTGGTCAGTTATTTTTTCATACTCTTGAGGTCCCCTTCACACCAGGTTAAAACTGAGGGCTCCATACACTCAAGTGCATACTGAAAATAGCTCTGAAGAGCCATATGGGCAGATGCACTCCCTACCATGCATGTGATGGTATAGAGGATTTTATGTAGAGGCAAGTATCAAACATCTCTTATAGTGACTTTACCGCTATTCTTATGAGTACCTGGAACACAATGTGCACTGATATAGTGGTTCATAGGCTTGTCACCTTCCCTGCTACTTGTAAGCGTTACTTAGGACCCATGATGAGATAGCCCAATTAAGAATTAGATATCCTCGATATATATCGTAAGAATGTGAGCATCCACATGAAAAACATGTTCATTCACATCCCACATGTGAACTAGGTACTCGAGTAATCTCAGTTGGGCCCTCATACCCTGGATTTTAAAACATTTCATCAGTCAACACTATTGGAGGGCCATTACCGTTCCTGGGTCATTCCCGGAAAAAGAGTCTTACTCCTCGTGCTCTCTCTCATGCCATTCCAACATTTTTACAGTGGAAAACCTACAATGGAACATTAAAGAGAGATTAGCATCTTTATCTTCTACCCTAGAGACGTTTTATCGGCATATACATCTTAAAAAAAAAATTGAACTGCGCATGTCACAGGCCTGGGCATTCGTACAGTGTGGAGTTATCGCAAGCTGGCTATAGGGCCACTTGCGACGATCTTAGATCATTGCAGGGACCGATATAGGGCACCTGCGTCGACCTTCATGCATATCTACCCTAAAAACCTTAACTCAAAAGTTTTATTTTAACCAATGAAAAGAAAATTTTGATCCATGGAAAGTTGAAAGACATGAAAATTACATGTTCTATGGAGACCATTCGTCGAATGATCAGTTGTGACCTCCACAAACCTCAGTTGAAAATCGAGGCAAATAGGGGGTTTTAGAGAAAGGTTTGGGTGAAATGACAAACGAAATAGTGAAATAAAGTTTTTACCCATTTTTATTGATTTTTTCACTTTTTCATTTGTATTTTTATATTATTTTATATATTTTACCTAAACCCTAAAGTCCTAATGACTTTGCAAGTGTTGATATTTTGTAGATAAAAAGTCTAGGAGTGAAACGTTGGAACAAGGATTCGTTTTTTGGTCTATTTTATACATTTGTCACATCTGAAAATCCTTTTAGTGTTTTTTAGGAAAAGCTATGAGCAAGTCTTGATTCTTTCTCACGCTCATGAAACCATGAGAATGTAATCGAGTAGTCTTTTGTCATTTTTTCGAAATTGTAATGGTAACATGAAAAATGAAACCTATGGAGTATCCTTTAAGCTCTTTTCATGCCCATAAAAAAGAAAATATTGCCGAGCGGCCTTCTTCTTTTCATGCTCGTAAAAGTATTTGAAGAAAACATCTGAAGAGTGGTAGGTTATCACTTTTTCTGTCTCATCAGATTAATTTACGAAAAAGGACCTGATGGAGTTCTCTTTAAGTGTTTTTCAGACTCTCTAAACATGAAAAACCCCTGATTCTTATTTCTTTGGACTCATTAAACAAACTTTGAAAGACCCATATGGGACTGAACCCCTCCTTCTTAGGGTTCATTAAAAATACTTCGAGGGACGTGTCTGAAGGATGGGCTTACATCAACAAGCATATGTTATCCTCCTCAAGCTTGTGTAAAAATAAAGAGGCACTCGCCAGAAATGGTGGGGAGAAATTGGGAAAGGAATGTGTCTCTGTATTTGGGTTAGTGGAAGCAATAGTCGCTCTTGAACATGACACCCCCCTTCATCATTATATCCAGGTTGGGAAATCCATTTGTCTCTCATTTGACCATCTGCATGTCCATATGTTGGGTCCTCCTTGAGTCAATGCTTCCAAGACTATTGTCGTGTCATTCATATGTTCAAGAGAATTACAACCTGAATAAGCCTTCTATCGAGTCGACCATCTGCAGTTGTAAATTTTCTACCATGTCGGCCTTCCCTAAGTCAGTTTCAAATCACTTCACACTCTGATCTACTTCAAATTTGTTACTTATTTTGTGTCACTGATGGGGGATACATTAAGGCCCTCCTGTGACAATTATTTTCTTGACGACTTCAACTCATTATCCAGGAGCAAGACTTAGAAACCATTTGGTACCTTAGAGCCTACATGCCTCAATGGAAGGTCTCTTCGCTTCCAACAATGGGTTCACATCATTGACCCCTGATTGGGAGATTCTATCGTGTGTTTGATTTCAACTCATTTATTCACATTCGTTAGATTGTACTGGAGTACCTTGGGATCCATTAACATCAATTGTGATTTCCCTCTCACTTGTTAACAGTTCTCATAATTGACCGGTAATCAACTGGTCTCTACCATGTTCCAATTCATCACCTGTAATCACATGGTTCGATTCGTACTTAGGGATGATGGAAATGAATACCCTAGATATCATCATTTTGATCCAGGTTGCGATGGAGTATTTGTGATTTGTATTGACACATAGATCCACTGTGTATGTCTCGTGGCTATATCTGAATTTGAGTCATTTTTAAAGCGTAGATCCACAGTGTATTCTTGGTGTCTATGTCGATTCACAGTGACATGGATCCATAGTGTATGTTTAGTGGCCATGACTCACTTGATATTTTTTGTAATCTGAGTATGAGAATGCCTACCTCAGACAATTGTATATTATTATGTTGAAGCTTGACTGTTTGCAGGTTCCCGATCGGCGTGCTCCTTGTTTGACACACACATTTTTACAAAGTATTTTGGTTTTCATGAGTTCAAGCTTCATACTTTGGGGGAAATTTGGTTACACATTATTTTGGTCACCCCAGTGATCCATTGACAAACATTTGTTCATGTTCTCAAAAAAATTATTTTTCCATGACGGAAGTGACTAACTTTCTCTTCTCAAAAACCTTATGAAGAAAGTTTGTCGTAGGCTGCACTATACACAGGGTGTGACAATGCTTGATCATTTCCCCCTTCCCTGAAGTTGGTGTGTGATGTCTCCACAGCCTGATCTATAGCTAGGGTGCGATGATGTCAAAAGACTAAGAAAAGGTCAAGTTTCACGAAAGTTGTAGAAGGGGATCTTCTAGAAGATGAGGTGGTGTCTGGATGGTTTGGATCTTACTCTCTTCTATGATTTGGTGGGATCATCCTAATATCTTCAACCATATCTCTTTCCCCTATATAAAGAGGGATCTCTCACGGAAAAGGTTAAACAAGCATAAGCAAGATTAAGTTAGAATATGCTAAGAATTGGATGAGGAATTCTACTTCAGTTCATACTTGAGAGATTCATTTCAGTTCATCAAGTCATTGTGGATCTTCTTCATTGAAGGTTGGAGAAAGTGTGTGTGTTGGAGAAAAGATACGTCAAAAGGGAACTTGCGAAATCAAGGCTTTGGTTGTAATCTCCACTTTCATTTTAATATAATGCAGTGATATGTTTCTTTCAAATAAAACTTTCTTTGTTTTATTGTATGATTCCTTGATCACATACATAGGTTCTCGTTGAGTTTATTATATTTCTTTCACTTTGGTTGGCTTGTGTTCTCTTGTAGATTCAATATCACAGGAGCACCAGAGTGGAGCTAGGATGACGATGGCAGGAGAGAGCGATATTTAAACGGTATGTTGCATATCTATTGTTAAATAGTGAACTCAGTAGTTAGAGCTTAGGGAAAGCGTTTGATCCGGGATCTTTTTGTTAGGTGACTTATTAAAGAATTTCATAAAATGAGCATAAACAAAAGTACACCATAAATAAGGAAAATATCAAAATGAAAGAGACACAATCATGCAATATGAACACAAAGAACTTGATAACGGAGTTCGTCCCTGGTGGACTACGTCTTCGGGTCCTGCTCTCAAATGGGTAGGTCTTTTTATTAACTACACAAAAGAATTGGGAAAAATACATAAGTATACCTCATTCTGGAGTTAAGCCAAAAAATATTTGCTCAGATCAGAAAACTAACACCACCACTACGTTCATGGTGTCGTTTTACCTAAAAATGACTGTCTCCACGCCTCAATCCGAGTCAGACACTTTCGGGCCTCCAAGACACCCCTGCCTCAGTTTATGTGCCACTGTTCCTGCAATTAATGACTGACAAAACTTGAAATCCATGCCAAAATATTGAAAAATGTGCCCAAATCTATACTGTATGGATGCACTCAGCCTGCCCCTTCTCCATGCCTCTTGTGTCTGAACTCTGGCAGACGCCCCCTTTTTATACCAAAAGTTGGCGGTTATGCAATACCTCAGGTGGTTGGCATGGGGGTTAGCATAGCTAAACTTAGACGTTGGTTTGGCCGAGATCCCAGGGTCGAATCCCACAGACCTTCACATTTTTGGCAAATAGTTATAACAACTTTGACGCGCTCTGCCAAATCTGGCCAGCGACCACTAAAATAGCAGATATGTGATAAATGGAGGCGAATATGGTGGAAATAGGCTAAATATAGTGGATTCGTTGGATTAAGCCCCTAAGTGAGCGGAAGAGTAAGGTCATGTGGAACTGGTTCATGTGAAAAGGGGTTGGGCTGGGCCGAAGGCTTAGCTCCTTTCTTTGGCACCTTGTATAGTATTAAAACTTTAAATAACATTAAAATCATTTTACAAATAAGAATCAATGTGTGGTATCGTGGTTAGCACGTGAGTGTGGGCCCTTTGGGCTGTTGGAGGTCACAAGGTCGACTCTCGGGGAGTCAAATAATATTTTTCACATTCCAGCCATTGGAGGGGTGCCACATGGCAGCCCATGACTGGGCCACGTGGCACCATATAACTGGTCCACCAAAACTGCCACTTGTCACAATATGATTTGCCCATGAAGTTGACATGTGTCATCACCGAACATGCCCATGTGTCTACCATGCCGTGTCATCTTGCCAACTCATCTATTCCACGTGTCACCCTTGCAGTGGTGCCACGTGTCACTTTGACTTTTGCCTGTTTTACCAAGTTTGACTGAACTTTGACCGCTTATAACTTTTGATCCGTAACTTTGATTGATGAGCCGTTTGCACCGTTAGAAAGCTTGTGATGTGCTCTTCATGATTATGTCATTTTTACTAAGTTTTAGAAACTTTGATTTTTTTCCCTTTTGTTATCTGCTAGAGCCATTCTGAGCATTCTGATTTGCTTATGTGCATTCTGAGTTGTCTTAACCTTCTTTAAATCCATTTTGGATCATGCCTTCCCACTGAGAGCTTTTTGGACCACCAAAATCTTTCATCAATCAATTGGTAAGTGAGGGAAGAGTTCCCTCCCCTTATTTTTCTCAATCCACTTTGCCTTGCTTGGATGTGTGCCCTTCAATCCTACTCAAAGATAATCAACATCACCTCTGTGTGAATTCCTCGTCCTTCTGTCCAAGATGATATCTTCCTTTAAATCATCCAAGTACTCAGGTGCAAACTCATCAACTGATGTTGAAGGAAAATATCCCTGCGGACAGGTAGATCTCCTCTTGAGAGCTAGACTCTTAACTCTTAAGACAGAAGATGCTTATCTTGGACACTGACTTCCTTTTAGATCTATATAAACTAATTTATGAGGAGGAAGGAGAAAAGAAGTACCTTTTACCGGCGTTTGTCCTTGCACGCTCTGAGTTGAGCTCCAATCTTTCGCTCCTCAATAAGCCCTGTAGATAAACAATAGTACAACCACTTCCTACTCTACTGATATTAGCTTGAAATATACCTATCTATTAGAGACAAGTTCATGTGAGATTAAACACAAACTAGAAAGAAATAGGCCAAGCATTTCATATTGATGAGAATAATAACGAAAGTGACTTACAACCGTAGATGCGAATGCAACATCTTCGTCAAATCCTCTTTGTCTAACCCTTGCTCAAAAGATCCAAGATCTAGATGACAACAACTTCACTGATTACTCTCCTCCAGTTCACTATGTGTTTCCTATGAGATCATAGGTTTCATGCTTCTAATTCTTCCCTCATTTTTCCACCATGAAAGAGCCTGCTTATACAGGTTTAGAGAGGCCTAACCTCTTGAGGTATCTTTAGGGTAAGTTGAGGATTCTCCTCCTTGAGTCAGGGATCTCCCCTAAGATCATGGCTGGACCAGGGGTTCGAATTCAACTGCCTTCCAAGATTGAAAATATCTTCCCCTTATTCTCAACAATGGACCAACTGCTGCCCATAATAGGCAGGGCTCCCTCAAAAGGGCCATCAAAGCACTATAGCGCTCCCTAGTAGGCTTTAGGGGGGTTCCAACACTCTTAAAATCAATAACGCTCCTCCAGAAGGGTTGTTCAGTGTTATAATGCTCCTTATCACTTTATAGGGGAGCGCCAATGCTCCTAAGAGAGATATAGGGGAGTGCTCTCTTCTAAAAACCTAGATTCAATGGTTCTTTCAGATGGCAAGAGGTACCTAACTTCAGTTAACCATTCCTCTTCCTTCAAATCAAGTGTTTGAGGTATTTTAAGTGTCTTTTTAATGTCATTATAAGTATGACATAGGCATCATGGCAGTATGCTTTGCTTGACACTTGCGACAATTGTGAGCAACATGCGACACTTGCGACACTTATTGAAGCGAGTAATGTTGATGTGTAACAGATTGCCCCCCAAAGTATGAAGTTAGAATATGAAGACTGATAACTGAAATGCTTTTTAGACTTTCAAGCAAGGGTATAAACGCGGAGAACCTGATAGAAGTTGCACACAAACATCCAACAAATATTATGACATGTTTCAAACCCAAAGCAGACATACCTATGCTTGGGTGATCAAGACTTGCAAGATATGGCTGCCATAAAATACACTGTGGATCCATAATTGTATTGATAAAAGTTATAGCCACCAAGGATACAGTGTGGATATATACTCTGATGATCTGAATTGATCGTAGCCACGAAGAATACACATTGGATCTACGAGATGACAAGACATAGCCACGACCAATACAAAGTGGATCTATGTGACAGTATATGCACCATTGTTCAAGAGAAACTCCTTCGCAACCTAGGAAAAATACATATCAGAGTGATGACTCAACCCAGGGTTTTCTTATTGATCCCGATGTAGTACGAATCTAACCATGTGAATAGATGTCCTGATGTCGAACATGGTAGAAACCACTTGATTATCGATCAATGATGTAAACCGTTAACAAGTACGAGGGAGATCACCATTAATGTCAATGATTCCCAAGGTACCCTAGTACATTCCAACGAATGTGAATGGATGAGATGAAGTCAAACATCCATGGAATCATCCGATCAGAGGTCGATGATGTAAACCCATTGTTGAACGTGAGGAGGCATGCCATTGAGGCATGCAAGTCCCAAAGTACTAACTGGTTTCTAAGTCTGATTCCCAGATAATGTGTTGAAGTCGACAGGAATAGACTCGTCGAAGGAGGGCCTTGATGTCTCCCCCATCAATGACACGAAATGGACAGAGAGATGTAATTTGTAGATCAAACGAACATGGAATGACATGGGTATTGAGACAAGATATTTGTGATGGCTGACTCTCGAGGAGGATACTTCCCTTGAACACTGAGGCACAACAACAGAAACATGACATGAACCAAAAATTGATGATGCAGTGGATGCTGTGAATTACGTCAGGTGACCCAGAGGAGTGGAAGAAACTCAAAGGATTGGCTCAGTGCAGAGGTTCAGTGGATTATAATGCATGCAAAAGACAAAGTTCCATGTTCAAGGGCGACTCTAAGAGTTACTTGGTAATGTTCTCAAGAAACTGCTTGGATTGCTTCTTTCAAATGTTTCCCCATCCAGATAGATGAGTACCTATTTTTAATTTAATGAGCTCGAGGAGGGTAACACATGCTCGATATAACTCACCTTCAGTAAGTTCCTCTTCCTTTGTTTAACGAACTGGAAGAAGTAAGGGTTCGATCCCGTATGGGTTTATCGATGTTTGTTTTAGCGAGTCCAAAGACAGAAAACTTGAAGGTTTTTCATGATTATAGAGTCTAGAAAAACACTTAAAAGAGAACTCTCTCAGTTCCTTTTTCGTACAGTTAGTCTCACGAGGCTAAAAAAGAGATAAACTACCACTCAAAAGATGCCCTTTGGAACCTTTTAACGAGTGTGAAAGGAAGCAAGATCACTCGACGACCTTTTCATGTTTAGAGAGTCTGAAAAGAGTTTAAAGGTGACTACAGGGGGTTCCTTTTTCGTGTGTCCATACGGGTTCAAAAAATAGATAAAAGTTTACCCGGTGCGTTCTTATATTCTCGAGATTGAGAATGAACTAAGACTATGCTCATGGATGTGACAAGGTAAACAAACGATCAAAACTACAATCCAGAGGTTTAGTGAGGCCATTATATTGTTAAAGAAACCCACAAATAACTATACCTTATAAAAAAATGGAAATTTGTAAATAGTAATACAAGAAAAATCTTCATTTACCATTTCATTTGCATAAGGATTTGTAGCAGTGGAGATTCTCATTTTGGAGGTAGATCTTGTTTTGCTTGATACCGGAGCTACGGTTGATCATTTCTCTCACTTTTTGGACCAAGTAGATCTTCATTTCCTCCTCTTTCAATTACATGGTTCAAAATTTATTTTCACAACAATATTGGAATAAAAAACAAAGCCCTAGGTCGTCCAAAAAAAAGATCAAATTGGCCTCTATTCAAAACAATGGGAAAAATAAATATTTTTTCAAAAACGCCTTCAGAGGGTTGTAGCATAGATTCCAATGCCTTGATGCTTGAGTAGATTGGTCGTTTTTGTTAAGGAATCCATAAGAAACTCAAAAATATGCCCACGCAACCATTGATGAAAATTATTTTAATTTAAAACATTTTATTGTTGCGTAGTGATTATTGAGTAATAAAAAGGAGGGCATGGTCCCTTTTGAACAGTATGGGCAATAGATTTCAAGTTTTTTAATTACTTAAGAAATTGTCGAAAAAATGAATAATGAAATTCTTTGTTTTTTTTTTGTTTGTAGGTGATTTTGGCAATGACCATGACTGAGTGGAAGGAACGGGAGCATGAGCTTGATGATTTGGATTCTTTGTGAAGCCCCTGTACATGGGCCGCGTTGAGAGATTGTGGCCTTCTAAAATTCTTCAAATTGCAAAAGATGAAGAAAGAGATCCTTCTGCTTGAGCACATAATCAACTTGTGGGATGTCGTAGAACACGGGTTTTGGATCGGAACATGGTTTATAACCATTAAGTTGGAAGATGTATACTTCTTGACTGGCCTTTCGAAAAGAGGGGCACCTATATCTTTTTCCAGACAGAGGGCGCTTCCTGAGCAAGTGGATGTGTACTTGGCATGTCATTGTGTCCCAGGAGCAAGACTGGTGGGAGGTAGAATCCCAATCAAGGATATCAGAGAATTACCCCTCTGGTCTATTTTGTTTGCTATTACGAGTGTGACAGAAAGCACCAGCATGCATCTAGCATCTAGATCACAGGTAGCTTATGGTGTACAGTGTTTGGATCCAACATTGTTTAACTGGAGAACAAGGTTTCTTTGGAACGTGAAGGAATAGGTTTCGAGATGTAGGATGGGGCAGAAGCAGTTTGTATATGGTTCTTTCTTGGTATCATTATTCTTAGAGCGCATCCCACAGATGCAACCTCATATTGCATTGGTGGTACGACCAGTGGGAGAACCACGGATGGAACGATGGACTAGTCTATCTCCGAGACTAGTGGCAGAGTCAGAGTTCTATTTCACTAGTGACTTCTTCGCTTGGCTGAGACGCCAATATATTTGGATAGAATACTTTCCATATGCCTAGGTGGAATTTCGCGGGAGTATGGATCTAATTCTACCAATGAGGGAAGATTGGGATGCGTTAGGTGAGAGACTAAACAACACCTTGTCTAGTGTTTTTTTTTTTTTTTAAGTTTTTAACGTATGTATATTTTTTGGGGTACGTAGAAGAGATTTTAATGGATGTATTGTTTTCAACATGCAAACAAGGGAGTAGTGCATCCGGCTGAGATACCAATACCGAGACGTCGCAGGGATGCTCAAGTTGCAGTAGATCTGGGGGCACCAGTGATAGGTCTCCGAGAGGTTGAAAGAAACCTTCAAGGCCTTACAATGGGCATTCCTCCTCTATGGAGGAGAGAAGTGCCTTTATATATATAGAGACACACTGTGGGGGTGCCCGATAATGTTAATTCTCTACTAAGATGAGTAGTGCGTGCAGTGATGTGTTATTCTCAGCATAATGCAGTGCAGAGAGATTAGAGTCTCTTTGGTGATTGTATATTTTGTATGACTCGTCGGACGATGTTGTATGGGTATGAAGACCCAAAATTTTGCTCTTCCAAATACTTTTTTGATGCAATCAAAACATTTTCAGTCACGCTATATATATATATATATATATATATATATATACAGTTCCAAGTTTTTACAGTGCCAGAAGATTTGTAAATGATGATGTATTTAATGTGATGTGTTTTAATTTACATGTGATGTACAATTTGTTTTCCTTCATGAAACCTTATCTATGGGCGAGATACCGATCCATGATGTAATTGTCTAACGAATCCGAAACATTGTTGATTTCTCTTGGAATATGTTTGTATTCGATGTCATCAAATATTTGTTCAAGACGATGAACTCGTAGGTGGAGACGTAGCAGGATAGGATTACGAATAGCATAGATACGATTAAGTTGACATACCACAAGTTGGGAGTCTAGGTTAACAATGATACGAGAGATACCTAGGGAGGAGGCTTGGGTCAAAAGTCTGATGACAGCATGATATTATTCCATGTTATTAATCGTTGGTCCTAAGCAAACACCTCTTGAACTCACCAACTCGTCAGATTGGTAAATGACCCATGCCACAGAAGCAACATTCTGGGTGTGTCAACTAGCGCCATCCACAAACCCGACAAAGATAGGAAATGAATATGTCATCTACGCATGAGAACACAAGACACATTTATGAGTGGCAATGGTAAAAATTGAGCACGCAAAAGAAACAGACACACCAAACTAAAATACAATAATGTACAAAGTACACATGCTAGGTGATCTAGGCATAGTACTTTTTAAGGTAAAGTCCATTCTGGGGCTCTCCTAGGGAGATTCCATCATAATCGACTAACTCGTAGACACCTCTATGCAGAACACGTTTCACAATGTAAGGTCCATGCCACAGAGGTTCTAACTTACCTGTCCCTAGTTTGTCATGAGCCTAGTCATAGACAAGGACTAAGTCTCCTTCTGCAAAATTTTGAGGATGGACGGATTTGTCGTATTGATTTTTTATCCATTTCTGATGTGCCTTGTTAACGAGAGAGACATCATGACGTGTTTTGTCCAGTTTGGTCAGATATAAGAAACGTTCTTCTT
Source organism: Picea engelmannii (assembly GCA_009831015.1). Classification (NCBI taxonomy): domain Eukaryota; kingdom Viridiplantae; phylum Streptophyta; class Pinopsida; order Pinales; family Pinaceae; genus Picea; species Picea engelmannii. Next base: position 24,066 of record ML787592.1, on the reverse strand, counting down.
CGGTAGAAGTATGTGGTAGTATTTCTACTTTAAGTTTCAGAGATGGAATCTCACACTCGATTGGTAAAACAGCTTTGATGCCATACACTAATTGGAAAGGAGTGAACCCATTTGCAGTTTTCACGGAAGTACTGTTGTGGGGAAATAATACCCTACGGACTAGCAAGCTAGGGTTAGACTTGCATGCAGATCATGACCTTAAAGAAATCACTTTTAACCTATCACCCAAAAACTCAAACCCCTTTTTCACATACAAGCATGGAAAGGACCTACTAACCTTTTTACTGATGTTTGGTGTAGATCCTCCATTGCGCTTTGTCCATTTTCTTGCGCCGCTCCTGCCAAAGACAATCCTGTAATCAAGACAAAACACTACGCATGCATGCTATTTTTCTACTTGAGGGTTAGAGATTAAACATAAATCAAATAAAACATATATAACTCATGCATTGGGATGGGAAAAGTATTCTTTATTATTTTCAAGATGAATCAACTTACAATTAATGATGAGACCAACCACCATTCCTTGATTCTGATCCTGGGCTCCTCCTCTTCTTTGTCCTCCAACTGCTTTTCTTTAATTCTCCTTAAGCTTGAGGAAAGGCTAAAGGGTTGGGACAAATGGATTTGGCAATTGGGCAGAGTTTCTTTGCTATCTTTTTCCTCCTCCAAATAGTACCCCTACCCCTTCCTTTATAGGCTAGAAGGAGCTAGGGTTTTGGACGAACTCTCGGCCATGCATGGCCGGGAGTTTTAGTTAAATGAACCATATCTTTTTGTCCCATCGGAAACTTTCCTATTTTTGTGCTTTGTTAGGTAAACGCGGGTTGTAGTAGGCTAGCCAGCGTTCCAACATGTGTAGTAGTAGGCCTGCCAACATTCCAATGCGTGTAGTAGAGGGTTAGGGCGCGTGCCACTTGATTTAAGAGGATTTTCAAGAGTTGATTCAGCATGGCCTTGGCAAGGAAGAGATATGAGTTGTCCTGATGCCAGGTAAGCATGTGTGGTGCAATTTAGGGTTATAACAGATGCCCCCTAATGTGTGAGGTCATAAGAGCATCTGATGGCCGAAATAAATTACTAATTCTTTACCAATCTGTACTGATATGCTGAATGAGCGAGCCCAGGAATCAGGAATCAAGAGGTGCCATCTGCAAAAAATATCAAATGTCTCACCAAGGTGGGCATACCCATGCTCGGGATAAAATAGAACCATGGCTACCAATCAAACACAATGTAGATCCATGTCAAACAACTATGAAGAGTAGCCGCGAACAATACACAGCGGAGCTACATCTCAAAATCAGAAAGATATACATATAAAGTATCCATCTCCCAGAAGTTGATTCGGCCTGATGGTTGTACTTCAGAGCTCGAGAAACAACTTCAAAATCTTCTAAAACTCGGGTAGGAGTGTAATATGAGTGTGCGACTGCACTACCCATAGGTATTCGATAGCTCGACGGTTATGGACTTGATAATCTTGATGATCGGACTGAAGGCTTCAGTGATTTCAAACAAAGACTTGATTGGATGTTCAGGATGGCCGGGTATGTGGACAAGAGACATATTGCAGAGGGGCCGACTCAGGCTCAGTGACAAACTTCCCTTGGATAATAGCACGACAAGTGATAAGATTCAGGCAACATATATGTTAATCATAAGTCTACGAAGCAGGAGGCAACGCAAACTCTCCATATGTTTGGAAGAGTAACCAAACGGTGGAGGACACAACTCAATATAGCGAGCAAAGATTCCTAAGGTCGTACTACATCCCAAAGTCCGATGAATCAAATGGACAGATGTGCTTTATCCAAGGGCGACTCATGATGCTGCCAATAAAGAAAATACTTTTCCCATCCTCTTTTTGGGGTATATTTGATTTTTTTGTTCTTTTTGATGATTTTGAAAAATGAATAAAGGAATATTACGTTACAATGGAGGAACGAGTACAACAAACATACAAGCTCAAGGCACAAGGAAAAGACTGATGTTATAGGGAAATGATACTCGAGAAAAATCCTCCAGTGGCCAAAGGTGTTAAGACGCAAATCCAAACTGTTACTAGGCTGATGGGTAAAGGATGCAAATGCAGTTGATAGAACACACAATGGTAACGTCCTTCGATGTAAGTTTAACGAGCCCAAAGAAGGGAAGCTCGGTGATTTTTCATATTTAGAGAGTCTGAAAAAGCATA
>ML787592.1:5815-21819 GCA_009831015.1 Picea engelmannii | reverse complement strand
GTCTGAAAAAAGCTTAACTATGGACTCCATCAGGAATGTTCTTCTGGACCATTTTAACGAGTGTGAAAGAATAAGGTCACTCGGCGATCTTTTCAATTTTAGGGAGTCTGAAAAGAGCTTAACTATGGACTCCGGGGGGGGTTTCTTTTTTGTAAATTTAGTCCCTCAGGCCCGAAAAAGGAATAAAATATTACCGAAGGATACTCTTCTAAAGAATTGGAATTCAATAGAGTATACCTTTGTTCATACAGTTGACCATCCAGACCGAAAAAGGGGTAAACTATTGTCGGACAGATGTGACTTCAAATGTCAGTTTAACGAGCATGAAAGATCACAAGATCGCTCGGCAATATTTTCATGTTTAGAGGGTCTGAAAAGGGCTTAAAAGGAGACCCGTTATGTTTTAGGAGTTTGGAGGGTAAGACAAAGAGTGAAAAAAGACCCATGCGAATGAGGCTCAAACTCATGTTCAGGAAAGACTATACGGACTCCCGAGCCTACAGTGTTGTTAGAAACGGCATGGACACCTTAATGCAACCAGGACCTACCTAGGGCATCCATGTTTCGGTAAGCTCTACCACTAAGTTGCGACACTTCTGAAGTAGATATGATGGTTCCGTGCCACAACCGGATGGGATTGATCCTATATTGTAAGAACAAAAGGCAACGAGATGCAACAGTCGGGATGAAATCCTCCCCTATATGCTCAAGTTGATTTTTGAAAAAAAATAAATTATGGACCGTCAATATTTTATTTTTATTTTTTGAAACTCAATAAAAATTGTCCCAATACCTGATCAAATCCCTCCCATATAACTCCTGGATCACTCTAAATGGTTTTTGGTATAAAGAAACTGATAAAGGGGCCCAAAAAAGTGACAAAAAGTGGCCAAAAAGTCTATAAATAGAAGTTGCCAGCTCATTATCACCATTGCTGATTTGGAAATTGACTCTGGAGCCAAAAGACCCCCTTTGCCAAAGATCGTGATTCTGGGAGCTACAGTGGACGAAACGGACTTCTGCTTGGACCAAGTAAGTAAAAACTCCCTTGTCTTGTTATTCAATACTTCATTTTTCACTTTTAGTTGATTTTGGGGGTGGGCGTTGACCTCAAAGAGGTCGGCCCTAGGCAAACGCGGGCTGTCCAGGGACAGCCTGCGGGTACCCGCATGCAGAGCCAAGCCTGCACGCGGGTACCCGTGACTGTCGCCTCGACAGGCCGCGGGTACCCCCCACGTGATGCAAAAATTGAGTTAAACAAGTCCTGACCCCCCTTTTTTTCTTTGTTGTGTTGGTAGGATGTACGTTCAGTGGAGGGAAAGGGAGCACGAGGACGCCAATGAGTTAGTGGCCGCAGATCCGAACGTTATGGCCATGCTGACACAGTGTGGTTTAGTGAAATTCTTTTTGTGTCCATTTATGCACGCGCAAACAAGGCTAATGAACGCCCTGGTTGACTATTGGCACCCTGATGCAGAGACTTTCATGATAGAGGGGCAATCCTTGGTTCCCACCACCGAGGATATTTACTTTTTTGACTGGCCTCTCGAGGAGAGGGGAACCAGTCAACTTTCAGACTTTTCCTGCGGGGCCGAGCAAAGTCTCGGAGTTGATAGAGGAGTATTGTGAGGCTGGGACCGATCATAGGACTTCCTTGGTACCCGTTAGTAGGATTACCAGCCTCGCCCTTCAGACTATTTTATCGCTCATTGGGCGGATTACCGGCTTCGCAGCCGTGCATCAGGCTTCGCGCGCACAGATGAACTGTGCAATCCAGTGCATGAATGCACAAATTTTTGATTGGAGTACCACACTACTAGCGAGCATGACAGGTCATTTGACAGCTTGCAGACAGCAGACACATAGGAAATTCGGGTTTGGAACTATCCTGTGTTTATTTTTATTTGAGAGAGTTCCATGTTTCAGTCCTCGACTGACAGTACGAGGACATATGGCTACTTTCCCCGCAGTATGCATATGGGCAACGTTGTTGCCACGACAGGGTGGTGGAAGGACCATAGAGGCCTTCAATGATGACTTTTTTTCCTGGCTGTCATGGTAGATCCCAACTATTGAGGACTACCCATATGTGGGGATCGACTTCTCCAGAGATCTAGCGATACCAGTGCCTCCTGGTGAGGAGCGAGGGGAGATGGGTAAGTCTCCACCTATCTAGTTTTTTTGTTTGCATATGTAATTTTTATGTCTTTTTTGATATATATATCATGTTTTTGTATAACAGAGTTTTTGATGGGTGAACGTTTATTGCATGAAGATGTGGGACCCGTGCAGCCTGCCGACTATGCATGGAACAGGCGTCGCCCACAGCCAAAAGCCGCAGCTGCCGCCGTTGGAGGAGCAGCAGTAGCAGGGAACCTCCCAACAGGAGAGGCCGAGAGGGTCCTGAGGTGAATTGAGCAGAACTTTACTGCGCTCACTCACACAGTTCCCATGGCAGAGATAGAGGACTTCCCGCCCTCCCTGTAGACTCATATTGTGGGGGTACCTCGAACATGGGTCTGATTGTTTAGGTGTTTGGGTCAGGCTGTATATGAGTATAACAGAGCCCATAGGCCCTGAACAGACTTTAGACTTTTATGTGCCCTGAGCACTGATATGTATATATTTTTTGAGGGCATAAGCCCCAGTGACTCATTATGGTTCCCACTTGTGAGGCGCTTGCACCCATCTATGTACTCTGAGGATTTTATGATGTTTATATATGGTTTCTATCTCTTTTGTGTCTTATGGATTATGTGTGCAAAAATGTATTTACATGTTTATTTTCATGATCTTTTTATATGTGGGCAAGATGCCAATCTAAAATGTGATTAGCTAGAGTATTTGTGATTTGATTTAGACTACTGGGAACATGAAAATATGTGATATAATCAAAGTTGCATTCCAAGAGACGTACCCTAAGGAATCGTCGGTGTAAAGTTGGGTCATGAACCCGGTATATTCTGTTTAGCTATGACACAACCAGTTGAGCGTCTAGATAGACCCGGAGATGAGAGATACCCAATGAAAAAGCGTCATGAAGCAACTCAATAACTGCACTATACTCAACAACATTGTTTGTGGTGTCACCTAAGCATATACCTCCGGAAGATAACAACTGACCCTGTGGTGTAAAGATTACCCAAGATGCGGAGGCAAGCCTCCGTGTGTGTCGACTAGCACCGTCCGCGTACCCAATGAACACCTCAGATTCATTTGACATCTGCCATATTGACAAAAGATAACATCAATGACACGTCCATAACATGTTTTAAAATAAAAGTAAAAATTAATAGTACAAAGACTATACATATGTTACAAAACGTTAACCACAGTGACTGTTCTATGCATAATACTTCTTGAGGTAGAGCCCATTTCTAGGCTCCGCCAAAGCATTCCCTTCAAAATTGACCAAACGATAAGCGCCCTTTTTTAAAACCTCCTTAATAATGAAGGGTCTGAACCACATGGGTTTAAACTTTCCAGCCCCCAGGGGGTCCTTATCTTGGTCATAGACCAGGACAAGGTCACCCTCAGAGAAAACCTGAGGACGAACGGACCTATCATATTGACACTTGACCTTATGTTTATGAGCCTCGTTGGCCAGGGCTGCATCACGACGTTGTTCATCAAGCTGCTCAAGGTGTACTAATCGTTCTTCAAGCGGAGAAGTGTCTGGCAATAACTATACTGCCAATTTCAGAGATGGAATTTGACATTCGATGGGCAAGACTACCTCCAGCCCATAAACGAGTTGGAAAGGTGAGAAACTGGTTGCAGTCTTAACTAACGTTCGGTAAGCCCATAATGCTGAGTATAACATCAAATGCCAATTTGACTTGGCTGAGTTGATAGTTCGCTGTAGAATCATCTTAAGAGTTTTGTTAACAGCTTCCACCTGCCCATTCACTTGGGGGTAGTAAGGTGATGAATTTTCTTTCCGTAACCCAAGCTTTGACGTTAACTCAGACATCATTTGGTTCTAAAAGTGACTGCCATGGTCAGTGACAATCTCTCTTGGGATTCCGAACCGTGCTATAATCTGGTTAAATAAGAAGAGAGTTGTCGTCTCTCCATCATCCTTAAACGTTGGCATAGCTTCAACCCACTTAGTGAAGTAGTTGACAGCTACGATGATATAGCGGTTCCCCCTTGCAGATGGGGGGTTGGATGTAGTGTAATCAATCCCCCATTTAGTGAAGGGACCAACTGTGATGACAGGAAACATGGGAGCTGGATGTGCCCTCATCTTCCGTGAGAAGATTTGGCACGGATGGCACTTCTTGACTGACTCGATACAATCTTTGATAAGTGTGGGCCAAAAGTAACCTGCTCGTAAAATCTTTTGGGCTATTTCCAACCCAGATAAGTGACCGCCACAGGCTCCTGTATGACAATCATTGAGCACTATGATGGCCTCCTCATGAGTGAGACATCGGCGCAAGATGCAGTCTACACCTCTCTGATACAACATATCATTGAGTATAAGATAGTTCTTAGCCTCATGGCATATCCGCCGACGCTCATCATGAGAAGCAGAGGTGGGGCACTTCAAAGTCTGGAGATAGATCAGTATATCTCCATACCAGGGGTCTGAAGATTCAATCAAAAACATATCCCCCCGGATAGGCACTTCCTCAGGAGAAACGTCACCTGACTTAACCGAAAGCTCCGAGATAAGTTCTGCGAAGACCAATGAATTTTTGGACTTGGCTGAAACGAAGTCTAAGTCAAATTCTTGGAGGATTACCATCCATCTACTAATTTTTCCGTCGATAACGCGTCGTGTCAACATGTACTGGAATGGATTCATGACGGCAACGACGGTGGTCTTACAAAACAGAACATAGTGACGAAACCGTTGGACAGCATGAACTGCTGCCAACGCAAGTTTTTCGAGATGGGAATAATTAAGTTCCGGTTCTACGAGGCCTCGGCTCAGGTAATAGATCACGTATTCAGAAAATGAATCATCCTCTTGAACTAAAACCATGCCTATGGTTGACTCTACGGAAGCCAGATATAATAAGAAGTCTTTGTTATAATTAGGTGGCCGTAGCAGAGGTGCGGTAGTGAGGGCGTGTTTTAATGCATCAAAAGAACATTGAGAAGATTCGTCCCAGAAAAGGGGAACATCTTTCTTTAATAAACGCATAAAGCCCTTGGTGATTTCGGCATAGTTGGCGATGAAGCATCGTAAGAAGTTCGCCTTGCCTTGAAGACTTTGAAGTTGTAAGATTGTGTGTGGGGGGGGCAACTAGACTATTGCCTCCACCTTAAGAGGATCAACCATGATCCCTGTTGTTGAAATGATGAAACCTAACAAACATCCTGACATGACACAAAAGCTTCACTTCTTGGGATTCAAGCGAATCCTGAAGTAGTAACAGCGTTCGAAGATTACTCTGAGGTGTGTAGGATGATCCTTTCATTTGTGAGAGAGTGATGCTAAATCATCTAGATAGGCCTCGACTATATTCTTGAGGTCATGAAACGCAAAAGACATGGCCCGCTGGAAATTTTCTCCAGTGTTCTTAAGTCCAAAAGGAATTTTACGATAGGCGAATGTACCCCACGGACAAATGAATGTCGTTTTGTGTTGGTCCTCAGGTTTGATTTGGATTTGATTATATCCTGAAAAAACCATCCATGAACGAAAAGGCTTCACAACTGGCACATTCATCAATGATCTGGTCGATGAACGGGGTTGGATAATTATCTTTTGGACATGCCTTGTTCAAATCATGGAAATTAGTACATACACGAATCATGCCTTGTTTTTTATCGACCGTCACGGGGTTTGACACCCATTGAGTCAAATGAATCGGGTAAATGAACCCTGCCTTGAGCGATTTCTCAACCTCACTCTTGATGGCTGCTACTTTCCTATGATTAACTGGATGAAGTTTTTGTCGAACAAGCTTAGCATCAGGGTACGTTTTGATTTCATGTTCCACTATTTTCGGATCGATGCCTGACATTTCCTCATAAGACCAGGAAAAAACGTCGCGTAATTCTTTGAAAATATCCGTGTAAATCTGAATCTCTTCGGGGGAGAAATCTGCTCCGAAGAAGACATTCTCCATTATGCCAGGGTTTTGTGAGATATTGATAGGTATATTTTCGGCGATAGTCGCCATATTGCCCTCAGCGTAAATTTTCTGTGTAGCTAAGAGGTTAATGGGAAATGGCTGATCTCCCGTCATGGTGATAGTGAATTCTCCTGCCTCGATTCGGCTTAACGCTGGGAGGAAATATGATCTGTGATGAAGATCTTCCCAAGGTTTGTCCGAACTAGTCATTTCTTCGATTACTGCTTCATCAGAAGACAAGACTAAGTCTAACGAATCGGTGCTGGCAAGAGAACCCTAAGCCCAGACAGGCTCTAGAGGTGGATCCAACTCTTGTGCGGGAGTCAGATAAGGAGTAGCTGAAGCTTGCTGAACTAAAGAGTATACTACTTCAACGGCCGACAAGGGCATGGACATGCCAGAGTGCCCTGTCTCATCCATCGTGGCTGATGGGGAAGGAAGAATCCACAGATCCTGAAAGTAAGTCGTGCAGAACAATGAGACATGAAAAATATAAGCCTTGTGGTGAGTCTATATAAAATTGACATCGCCATGAGGAGGTGGGTAATCGAAAGTACCCATCAAAGATGGGCACAAACCAACTCCTACGTTAACGACACCGGCTTGAGGATTATCTATCATGGGAACCGTGGATGCCCCCAAAGATGGGTCTGGTCTAGAGAAGGACAATTGATCAATGGTCACTATCCGACCCTCATGTGGAAACAACAAGACTCGGAAAACTGTAGCAACCACAGCTTGCATAGAATAAGTCCAACTATGACCTAACAGGAGATTGTAGTCGAGGGGGGCATTGACTACCTCTACTTCGACGCACACGGTCTTCCCTCCTAACTGCACAGGGAAAGAAGGAATGATGCCATGTGGTTGGAATGAACGACCATCGAATGCAGTAAGGAGAGTAGGTGATGGAGACAAATCGAGCTGACCAATGGCTTTTCAGCATGCTAACGACATAACGCAAGTTGAAGCGCCCTCATCAACCACCGTGCAGAATATATTTCGTGTAAAAGTTTTTGTGGGATGAGCCACTACTATCTGAAACGCGACGTGGTAAGGTAGACGAGGTTACAAGTCAGTCGTATCTAACATGATGGTACCCGGGTTACAAGTCTCAGTAGAGCCTAAAGCAGTCAACAAGGCTTTCCTTTGAGCAGGGCAACTTTGGAGGACCTCCAAAGAGGACATAGCACAAGGGGTTTGGGATAAATATTCCACCACAGAGTAATTCTGGGCGGCCCTTGCATTTGGATTGTGAGAATATTTCTTAAATGCACCCTTTGGAATGTGTGTCATTGTTTCTCCCAATGTCTTCTCAATCTGTAGAGGAAGAGATGGGATTTCAGCTTCTTTACCATTCTCAGAGGCGCTTGGTTTACTATAGTCGTGCGCTCTAGTCGTTATTAAAGAATCACCCCTAACCATATATACATTCACGGATGAGGAGTTGTTTGGAGGAGGGAAGGTTTCTTGGCTGTCCCGTTCGGCACTTATAGAGGCTTGAGTTAAATTTTTCCCATGCTGAAAGGGATTAGTCAACACGGCTTGTTGTTGCTGTGTGACAAACTTCTGGGCCTCTGCAAGTCGAGGACATAGATGGTTCGGGTGGTCTTCCGCACACAAGTTACATGGATACCTCGCCTTCCACTTTTCCGTGGTGCCCTCTCCAGCATTATCAGTGGGTTTCTTCTCCCCCTTACCCTTCTTTCATTGTTTTTTCTTCCCTTCAAGCTGTTGGTTGGCCTTTGGGTTAGTCGTCTGCACGGAGTGTACTTCCGATGTTTGGGTAGGAGGAGCAGCCAAAGCAGTAGTCTGAATGGCCGCTGAGTGTTGGATATATAACTATTGCAATTGTTTTGTCAATTGCTCAACGGGCTTGGTTTGTGCTGAACCAACAATACCATCGTCATGTGGCCCAGCTCTCTGTCTAGTTTTATCCAGTATTGATCGTGGAGCAGCCAGCAGGATGTTGTATAATAAACCAGACTGAGAATAGATGAGATCAAACTGTTGAGCCCTCATGATGGCATATTATTCGGAGAAAACCCCAGAAGTTGCGACGTCTTTGGATAATTGTGGTACCAAAGACTTAAGGAACCACTCAAGAAGGAATGCTGGTGGAACTGGTACTTTGATTAGACTCTTTTGGCATCTCCACTCTCATATATGATCAGAGATATGGTCTGCTGTCGTCTATTCGAAATTGGCAAGCAACTCTATGCCCGTGTTGTATCTCACAGGTAACTGGAAATGGTTAAGGAAGGCCATAGCCAGTTCGCCAAAAGAAGAATATCGTGAGTGATCAAGATCGATGTACCATTTCGTGGCACTCCCAATAAGAGTGCGTTGAAACAATCGCAACTGGACGGAGTCATCTTTCAGTGAGTTAGATGAACACCACAGGTGGAAAGTAGTCACGTGATCACCTGGATCTTCGTTAGGCTTGGCCTCGAACTTTGGAATATCCAAAGGCAACTTCATTGGCATAGGAGGCCAACGTGGATCATGACAGATAGGATCGTTTAACAACCATGTCAAATTGGGCAAGTGTAATGTCTCCAGGAATGGTAGTTTGGGTTGTTGCTGATAGCCTAGGAAAAAGGGTCCTAGAGTTTGACTGGCACCAGGTTGCCAGGAAAAGTTTGGCTACTGGCCCAGGTTCTGGTAGAAACCATAGCCCTAACCAGCATAAGGGTTTTGCATCTGTGGAAACATCATTGGCTGGTTCCCCATAAAGGACATAGGATGTTGGGCATTCATCGTGTTTGATGGACTTTGGGAAGGATTACCCCATGCCGGCCCTGATGGGAGAGGCATAGAAGTCTGTCCGGGGTTCCATTGACTGTGGAAAGAATTACCCCAGAACAAAATTCCAGAGGAAGGAATGGATCCTTGTCCTAAGCTCCAAGGTCCTGGTATATGTGCCCCCGGAGCAGGAATAGTACCATGTGCCAGAGTAGACTGTCCAAAAATGGGTGTGCCCCCAGATGGGAAAGCAGTGGATGCGAAAGTGTTATTACCAAACGTCCTGTTCCAAACAAACGGTGATGAACCTACTGGCAGAGTTTGCGTAGGTGTTCCTTGACTCCCGGCTCCAAGTGAACTCGTGTGTGTAGGCTGCCCAGCGGACTGCTGATGCAGACCACCAAGCAAAGGGGACGACGGAGAGATATGACCTCCAACGTAAGGAAAAGCATTAAAAGGGACAGGAATACCCCCAAGTTGACCTTGCATAGGAGCATTAGAGCTCCCTACCCCCAGACCCAAAGTCTGTAAAGTGGAGTAAGTGAGTGCAGGACTGGTACTCGAACTAGGCATACCGTATGAGAATGGAGGGCCTATCGCACTAGGTGTGAAGGGAGGTGTGGTTGCCACAATAGACGGGGACGGGCCACTGTGCGATGTAGTTGTGGTCGAGACCATAGTGGCTCAGACCGATGATGGCAAGTTAGTAGATGCTTCTCTTGTGGTGACAACGGTGATGGGAATAGAAGAATTCCCAGAGGAAGTAACATCGTTTGTTGCCATAGCTGTGTGAGGCACTGACAGGCTTTCATAAAATTGAATTGGCACAATAACTTGCGGCCAAGTATCAATGGTTGAGGTTTCAACTGAGCCAATATTAGCGATTGATTCCTCCGGGAGTTGTTCGGGCTCAATGGTTTGGAACCCAGTTTCTTTGAAAGACCCTTGTTGGTCTAGCCTCCGCCTCAATGGTGGCCGGGGTGGCTCTAGTATAATCGGCGGTAGGCCCAGAAGCCTTTGTGACTGGCGGAGCCCTGAATCCTCCATTGTGTGAGAAGATCCACGACATACTAAGTTACTCTACACGATCAAACAGTAACACACACTAAAAAAGAAGCCCCTAAGAGATAAATCAAGCAAACACTAAACTAGTTGGAAGAACAGTTACAACAACCAACACTAGAGCAACTTACCGGTGCAAGTGCAACTCGAAAACGGAAGCACGCTCCAGGTATACTCTGCAAAGCATGGAAAGATGTTTGTCCTAGGTACCACGGTATACCCCCACAGTCACCTATGTATGTCCCTAAAAATATTGGCAACTAGTTTTCCAGCACGCAAACAGTCACCAGGCGGGTACAGTCGATAGTCGGGTAGACCACAATGAGCAGGGTATCAAGCCCGAAACTTGTCAAGGGTATCGAGAGAAAATGGTCTGGAAGAAAATTGAGGATCTCGAACGGATTCGAGACCCACAAAGCCCCATGGCAAATGAAAATGACGAAATCCCTTAACAAATCCTTGATATGTGTTCTCCACTATGCTTGGTCCAGCTTTGGAGGGGTTATCTCCGCTACCTTTCCTTATGCGACCTCGTGTTTAGCCCCTGTGTTAGAGGGGGGTCCCGGATAACTTTCACGTAACTGGACTTCTACACTCCCTATGACAGACTCCAATGTTTGGTTTGAGTGGCCATGGAGAATTTACTCTCCAACCTATTCCAAGGCCCTAGTCCTGAGCTAGTGTATGAACCCTACAAACAAAAGAGTCTAATAGATTTTAAATTAGCGTTTCTTTTATGGGATTTTTTACGTCACAAGGTACGAAGGTGAAACTAATGGTGTGTAAAGACTCAAAGCAAAATGAATAAGAAATGCTTGGAAACAAAAACTTTTACAAAAAATGCAAAAACCAACAACTTTTCACCAAGAAAGACCAAGAAAGATTCATTTTTCTTTTCAATTTTTCTAAGATTTCATGCAGCAAACATAAAGGAATTTCGCTCAATCTGCGAGCTACTTATGCTCTAAATGCACTGCAAAAACTTATGAACAAAAAAACTTCTTCCTAGCTACTGATGCAGCAACACAATCTTCAAACAAAGAAGCAAATGAAAAAGAGATGAATTTTTTTATTTATTTATTTAAGTGCTAAATGAAGCAACAAAGGAAAAATGCCGACAAGCACAAAACCAAAAAAACAAAATAAAATTCTGGCTTAAAGTGCAGATCGCAAAGAACCAGAGAAAAGATGCACAATGGAAATCAAGAAAGCACCGACTCTTACGCTTGTCTAAAAACCATAAAATATATATATATATATATATATATTTTTTATCAATAATCAACTAAGAAAAAACCAGGCTAAGGGTAAGAGGCCCTAACCTACTGACTATGCAGCCCTAGACTCAAACCCCTGAGAGGAACACTTCTCACCACAGGAGGGGATGACTGCCCCACCCAGGATGAAAAGCAACCATTCAAGCCCGCGACTTTCACTGAAACAACACGCGTGCAAACGCGTGCTGAGCTATAACAGCACGCGGGTACCCGCGGGCTGAACTTGCACAGGCCGCGAGTTTGTATAAACTCCATGACAAAACTAAACACAGGTAGCCCAGACCTGGAAGAGGCCTCTAGTATTGACAACCAGGGTCTCTTGAAGGCTTGGATGCTTCTTCTTTAACAAAAAAGAAAAATGATTGCAGAAAATAACAAATGCAATAAAGAAAAATGAGACAAGACAGTGAACCAGCAAGACCCAGATAGGATCCAGAAAGCCCCCTGAGAATGTATAATTTTGACAGGGAAGAGGGGACTGCCTCTTAAGATCTCTGACTCCTACACGCTACTAAAACCTCTACAGCAAGCGTTCACACGCGGGCTATAGAAGGTTAGGGCACAGGTTACACGCGTGCAGGCCTTATGCAGGCCGCGTGTACCTCTGTGTGTCCCAATAATTATCGTCAAGAAACAGTCAAGGAAAAACTGGTATAAAGAACCAGGTTCCCTGCTAGCTCTGACCTAACAGAAAACAGACATGCAAAGAAACAGAAAATCCAATCCTTTAAACTACCCAAAAACCTTCAACTAAATCCGGAAAAACCCTATAGAGTAATCCCCAACGGAGTCGCCAATTCTGTTGTGGGGAAATAATACCCTATGGACTAGCAAGCTAGGGTTAGACTTGCATGCAGATCATGACCTTAAATAAATCACTTTTAACCTATCACCCCAAAACTCAAACCCCTTTTTCACATACAAGCATGGAAATGACCTACTAACCTTTTTACTGATGTTTGGTGTAGATCCTCTGTTGCGCTTTGTCCGTTTTCTTGCGCTTCTCCTTCCAAAGACAATCCTGTAATCAAGACAAAACACTATGCATGCATGCTATTTTTCTACTTGAGGGTTAGAGATTAAACATAAATCGAATAAAACATATATAACTCATGCATTGGGATGGGAAAAGTATTCTTTATTATTTTCAAGATGAATCAACTTACAATCAATGATGAGACCGGCTACCGTTCCTTGATCCTGATCTTGGGCTCCTCCTCTTCTTTGTCCTCCAACTGCTTTGCTTTAATTCTCCTTAAGCTTGAGGAAAGGCTAAAGGGTTGGGACAAATGGATTCGACAATTGGGCAGAGTTTCTTTTCTATCTTTTTCCTCCTCCAAATAGTACCCCTACCCCTTCCTTTATAGGCTAGAAGGAGCTAGGGTTTTGGATGAACTCTCGGCCATGCATGGCCGGGAGTTTCAGTTAGCTGACCCATAGCTTTTTGTCCTGTCGGCAACTTTCATGTTTTTGTGCTTTGTTAGGTAAACGCGAGTTGTAGTAGGCCAGCCAGCATTCCAATGCGTGCAGTAGTAGGCCTGTCAGCGTTCCAACACATGCAGTAGAGGGTTAGGGCACGTGCCACTTGATTTAAGAGGATTTTCAAGAGTTTATTCAACATGGCTTTGGAAAGTAAGAGATATGAGTTGGCTTGATGCCAGGTAAGCATGTGTGGTGCAATTTAGGGTTATAACAAGTACGGTAAGCCCAGAGAGCGGAGAAAAGTTGTAGATGCCAGGATGTCTTATTTGCCCCTACCATGCGTTGAATCATGGTTTTGAGGACCTTGTTGATAGCTTCAACTTGTTCATTGGCCTAAGGATAGTATGCGGATGATTTTTCATGACGAAAACCTAACCTGGCATGCAATTCACTCATCATCTGGTTCTTAAAGTGTGAATTGTGATAAGTGACAATGGCACGTGGTACACCAAAATGAGTTATGATGTGGTTAAAAACAAAAAGAGTTGCGGTACGACCATCGTTCAAAAAGGTAGGCATAACCTCAGCCCATTTTGTAAAGTAGTCGACGACGACGATTATATAACCGTGCCCCCCGACTGAGGTAGGCTTACATTGCATGAAATCGATACCCCACTTGGAAAAGGGGTTGATGGCGATAACGAGGTGTAGCGTAGTAGGGTGGGTGCATGCCTTGTTATTAAAAACTTGGTAGGGTGGGCATTTTTTGACTGCCTCAATACAATCTTTGAAAATCGAGGGGCAAAAATAACTGACACGTAGAATTTTCTAGGCTGTAGCCATCCCAAAAAGGTGACCACCACAAGCTCCAAGGTGACAGTCATTCAAAACGCATTCAGCCTCTGCATGAATCAAACATCTTTGAAGGATAGTATCAATACCACGGCGATACAAGGTGTCACTGAGGATAAGATAATGATGAGAATGGTGGCAAATACGTTGATGTTCTTCACGGGAAGTGTTAGGTTGAAAGCATTGGGTTTGGAGATAAAGGAGGATGTCTCCATACCAAGGATCAAAGGTGTTGATGAGGAAAATAGTTTCGTCAGGGAGAGAATATCTAGGTTCAATATCTTCATCAGCATGGGGGAGGTCGCAGATAAGCTCCACAAACACCAGGGACTTTTTTTCTTTGGACTTCGCAAATTCAAGATCGAATTCGTGAAGGATGACGATCCATTTAGAGTATTTTCCCCTGAGCACTTGACGTGTCAAGACATGGTACATGGGATTTGAGTCCGCAATCACAGTGGTGGTGCGTAGTAGGATGTAATGGGGAAATATCTGGACAACGATGACAGCTACTAGATCCAGTTTTTCTACATGTGAATATTGGAGTTCGGGTCGAGATAGACTCTTGATCAGGTAATAGATCACATGTTCCTCACTGTTGGGGTCCTCCTGAACTAACACCATCACAATAGTGGAAGTGGAGTCGACTAAGTAAAGGATGTAGTCCTTTGTATATTCTGGAGGGTGCAACAAAGGTGCGTGGGTCAAGGCATGCTTGAGAGCATCACATGATCATTGAGCGATGTCATCCCAGATGAAAGGGGTGTTTTTCTGCAATAATCACATGAATCCTTTAACTAGCTTAGCGTAGTTACAAATGAAATGGCGAAGGAAGTTTGTTTTTCCTTGAAAACTTTGGAGTTGGGTCAAACTAGTAGGTGGGGGTAAGGTCAGAATAGCCTTAATCTTTAAGGGATCCACCCGAATCCCGTCTTTAGAGACAACAAAACCAAGGAGTTGACTGGATTCGACAGCAAAAATACACTTATGTGGGTTCAAGAGGATACGGTAAAACCGACATCGAAGAAAAATAGCCCGTAAGTGATCAACATGATCTGATCGATTAGATGAGTGGGTAGGTAAGTCGTCAAGGTAAGGTTCTACAATATGTTTGATATCATGGAAAGTATACGACATGGCCCGTTGGAAATTAGCACCAGCATTTTTGAGACCAAAAGGTAGCTTCCGATAGGCGAAATTTCTCCATGGGAAGATAAAGGTTGTCTTATGTTGATCAGTAGGTAAAATGTAAGGTAGCTAGAGAGGTAGTGGGGGGGCCAGAGGGCCCATAGTGATAATAGTGGAGCTCATTCAATGTAAGGTGGACTAGGCCCATTATATTATTAAATAAGGTCAACTATGGTAGTTAGATATAATAAATGGGTAATTAGATATAATAAATGTAAGAGGACTTCTTAGAAGGTTCTACTTCTAGAAGATTCCTCCTCCAGAATGTTCTTAGGTGATGGTAGCACTATATAAAGGGGTTCAAGCAATGTAATGAGACATGAAGAGAAGTATTGTATTTGGATTTGAATATCAATAGAAGGATGCCCCCTCGAAGAGGCAAGTGAAAAGGAGAGGATCCCTTCCATAATATGATCCATTGTATGGTGTTGCCCTACCTCAAGGGTTTCTATAATAAAGTTGTGGTTTTCTATATGGTTTCATATATATTATATGGTGATTGTATTCAGATATCTTTGGATCTATTTTGATGATTTTGTATTCAGTCTTTGGTTCTTAACAAGTGGTATTAGAGCACTTTCCTTGGGCAGACATTGTGGGCAAATATTTTTTATTTTTGCAGATTTTATTTTTTTTCGGAGCAGAAAAAAGAGGGCCGCGACATTCTTGAAGTTTTCGGTATATTTCTATGAAAAATTTGTAGAAAAAGTTTTGTATATATGATTTCCTCTCAGAAAAAAACCCAATTTGAAAAAAAAAATCGTTTGAAACGGAGTCCAGGAAGTCAAGATATTGAAGTTTTAAAATCTGCAAATTTTCAGGATTTTTTCCACGGACGACGGCGAGAATTTTTTTATTTCTGTAGCATTTGGATGCCGAATTTTCCCAAATAAATTACATATCTGAGTTCCTCTCACAATGTCACCCAATTTTAAAAAAAAATCAGCCAAAACGAAGTCCGGGAAGTGAAGTTATGAGCATATTAACTTCAACAGTTTTTTAGGGTTTTCCAGAAAAAGCTGTGATTTTCTACCGAAACTTATTGGGTCTATTTTTTGGGGTTTTTTGTGACGACTGCAAGATCGAAGAGTTCATAGGGTGATCCGATGTCTATTTCTTCTCAAAAACTCAAAGAAATTATTGAATCATTCAAATCTCAATTGTATGACACATTGTGTGACACACTGCATGACAAATTTCATGACCTTGCAGATGGACTCAATAATAGTCTTCGTAGTTCATTGGATTAGCATGCAGGAGAGATTTCTTATGGAAGACATCATTAGGGATGAATATAATCAAGAAATATATGATTGGTATGATTTTGAGGATGATTGTGATGATTGGTATATGGATAGTTGTCATT
>ML787591.1:438628-453150 GCA_009831015.1 Picea engelmannii | reverse complement strand
AATTACTAAAGGTGGTGATGATGTTTACCATCCCCTAAAAGCTATTTTGTCTAACAAACAAATAAAGGGAACCAAACTAAATATTTTTCATAATTCATTTCTATATTTGAATATGGTGGAAATGAAAACACAATATCATTATGGGTTTTATAAGTGAGAAGGTCCTAAAGAGTAATTAATCGATGAAACTTGGTAAAGTTGTGTCTTCTATTATTAAATGTGGGCCAAGTTAAAAGGAAACGGTATCATTTTCAACCTCTTTTGTATCACAAATTTTACAAATTCCTCATCCTAATGTGTTTTTGGGTTAGTCCAATGACTAGTTTCATGAAAAAGGTCATGAGCATTGGTCATGATTTTGACAATATTCACTTTGATATTTAAGTTCATAATGTTGAAAAAATAGTTTTGATAAGCAAAATTAGGATTTATAAAATCTTTGTAGCATTTCAACTTCCTCTTATTAATGATTTCATTGTCATTCTAGGTTTTAATTGTAAGCTTCATATGGATGCAAGACTTAATATTGTGAATAATATTCATTTCATTATCTTCTTTTATGTTCCAATAGTTAAGCCAAGCCTTGAAATCCTTGGCACAACCTCTCTTAAGCATGTGGTGACTATCGTTCATACTAGAAGCACTAGCATGGAACCTATCTTTGCTCAACTTGAGCAATTTGTGCTTATAATATAAATATATGGTCCTGGCTCTAGACTCCATGAAAGTAATATGATTTCAACCAAAGGAATTGGGTAAGGAGTGTTGCATTTAATGTTAAAATTATAGGTTATGAAGCATTTTTTGATTTACACAATTTTATCCCATATCCCTCAACCACCTACCACCAAGGAAACAAGTGTTTGTTGAGGGTCAAAAGATAACCAATGATTGGTTTAATGTTTTTGCCAGCCTTAAAGACAATATCTTGGTTATATATAAAATTATTATGCTATACTAAGCCCAATACTAGAGAGTGCATATAACCCGAATGAAACTAGTATGAGAGAACACAATTTTCTATATTGCTAAGCGCGAAGGAAAAAATTAAACTAGAGATAACTAAGAGTAATTAGGGGTCTAAGTCTTCTTCCAAATTAATGACCCTTGTATCCATCACACCTACCTCATGATCAACCTTCTTGTCTTCATGGGTGTTTAGTTCCTCCTTGTCTTTGAAGCCATAAAAGGCAAAAAACAAATGATCCCAATGCTTTTGCATTAACTCCAATTTCTTGACAATTTGTGCTTCTATCATATACATTTTCCTATCCAGGTGAACTCCCATTTGAGCTATACTCTGTAGGATGTCATGGGTCTGATACTCCTTCACTTCTAAAGAATATGCCACCATACCTTTCACTTGCAAATATAGTTCCAAAATTCGAGCATATTTGGATTCTCGGTGTTTGCTATGACTTGGATTAGGGAGCCTAGGTTGGACCTCTACATCAACCAAAACATTGTGGATTCATCCATGATCTTCCTTAACTTCGTCCTCAATTTTTCCAACCTTGTAGTGGACCTCAGCTGAGAATCTAAGGTGATAGACCTCAAAGGCATGCTTAACAAAATACATCTTCATCTAGTTGGGGTTAACTTCCTCATCCTTATTTTCCTCTGGAGTTTACTTGCGTGGATACCCATGACGAGAAGATTCAACCATGCATGTCCAATAGTGAGAGACAAGATGAGAATACTTAGTCTGATAGTGATATGATCCTATCTCACAATCAAAGAACCTAACCACCATCTAGATTAAGCCAAGATGGGATGACCTTATAAAGAACCTCACCGTCATCCAAATTTAGACAAGATTCCAAAATTTATCTCCAAAGTCACCATAACCACCACCCATCATTGCAGAACCAACCATTGTAACTAATGCAAAGGGGGACAGTGAATATGTTTCATGGGAGATGACTATCTGATTACCAGGGCATCCTTTCTCCCTCAACCGATGGTGTTTAACTATAATGTCGAATGCCCCTTCATTTTCCAGGTGGAGTAAATCCTATTCCTATTGACACGTGTTAATCATGGTGGTTGATATCTTGTGATGACACCCCATCTTGGTGGTTTGAGTCCTTATGTTGAATCCTTGAGTAGTTTGCTTTAAGTGGACTTGCTTCCAAGCTTTCCCAAGTTATATGGAGATATTCTTGAGTTAGATTTATTCCTTTGTTGACTAGATGATATGTTAATGCATTGCCCTTACGTTTAACATGCAAAGGGATGGTTCTTGGGAGGTGATTAGTATTGGAGATTTGCAACTTCGGGCAGTCATTTTCCACAAGAAAGTACAAGAAGACCCATCTACACCATTACAGAAGCCCCGGGAAGAAGTTGAAGACCCAGGAAGAGAAGTCGACCCCACAAGAAAAATAATAATAAAATTTAAGACCTAAAAATAAGAATTCGGCCCCATACTGGCACCCAGATTAGTATAAATACAAGACTGCCTCATTTCATTTTGACAGTCAGACAACTCCTTCTGTAGTGTGCACAAGGCAGTGGTAGTTGTAGTTTTGGTAGTTTCACTATTTTTGGGTTATTGGTTATCTTGGAGAGTGCGCCACACTTGGAGAAGCTCTTGCTTTGTTATTCTTGGTCATATTAATGAGGAGCTAGGTATTGGTGATGTTGGCCTTGGGGATGATCTTCTCTATATGGTATTTTGACTATTGATGGTGATGTACTGGTAATATCTTGGACTGAATTCTTATAGAGAAATGTTGTTGGGTTTTCTCCCAAGTTTGGGTTTCCCAAGATAAACTCTTGTGTTCTTGTGTTGTCTTCTTGTGTCTACTATGCAAGGTTAATATTTCTAGATCTTGTTATTCCGCTGCATTGTTATAGTTGAGATTTTCAGTGTATAGTTTTTCTATGATAATTGTTGTATGAAAGTGAATCTTGTTATTAATCATAAGGCAATAACTATCATATATGAGACTCATGTAAACACCAACATGGTTTAAGAGCTAGTTGAAATATTGCCATTGCACAGTTACAGTTACAATTATAGTTGTAGTTTCCAGTTGCAATTGCAGTTGCCAGTTGTCAGATGCAGTTGCCAGTTATAACTGCAATTGCCAATTACAGTTGCAGTTGCCAGTTACAATTGTAGTTGTCAGCTGTAATTGCTAGTTGCCAATTGCACAAACCTTGAGATTAGAAGACAAGTTGGATGGTGTTATAAATTTAAGAGATATGCACTTATATATGTTTCCAAGTTATATCATTTAGCAGAATATGAGGGTGTTTGAAGGGGATGTACAAGGGACCTTGTCCAAGCAATGACCTAAAGGGATCATTGGATCTAGTGCATCCAGAGGAATAGTACACCCTCCATGGCAATTAAGAATCCAGGCTTGCATATCATGTTTGACATTTTTTTTATATTGCTGCATCTTAAATAAATATTGTAACTGGGACAACAATCTTTAGAGTTCTATTACTGTTGAGTACCTTTTGCTATCATATGTTTAGTGACACTTGAATATTTCTAGTACAATAATCATTATGTCAATGCTCATTGTTTAGTACTAATGATGCACTTGTTTGCAAGATAGAATTGATCTCTTCTAGGAGATGTTTTTGGTTGTTGTCTTTGTCTCGGGCATGTTACTATGGAGGTCACAACACTAGAAAAGTGTTGCTCTTGTATTTTGTTTTGGGTAGGTTACCATGAAGGAATGATTGGTAACAACACTGGAAAAGTGTTGTTCATGTTTCCCATTTTTTATTCTTGTTTATATTTCCTTATCATAAGAATATTGTTCTTGTATGTTATTTTTTTGTTATTGTGCTTGTTTTGGGCAAGTCACGGGTGATAGCTCTGAGAGGGAGCTATAATGACGGTTTCAGGAGGAAAAAAATTAGATGGTCTCTAGTTTGAGACATAGAGTAGGCTGTCCATACATGGAGTTGTGTACATGACAATATACATCCATATACCAAAGGCGAAGAAGACAAAGTTAGAACCTTCAGAAAAGAAGGATACTTTTGTGGGATATAGAGTGTTCCACATGGAGATTGTTGAGGAGGAGCAGGTGGCTCCACCAGTAGTGAGGTAGACGATCCCACCTAGTACTAGTTTAGAGGAAGCCAAAGTTCATAGGGATTCAACCCTCGGGATCCAGTAGGGAGGAGTAGCCTACTAGGATAGTTCATTGGAGATCATACTTCAGAAGATGCAGAGGGCGCAGATGACTCTAGAGATTGTACAGACTCAAAGGGAGTCATGTTTCAGAGGGAGTCATGCTTCAGAGGGAGCATGCAGAATCATAGTGAGAATGATCTCAGAGAGTCATTTGGCTCAAGAGAGAGTCAATTATTCAGAGGGATTCCCCCCCAAATCCAAGTGGGAGAGAGGCATCTTCTAGGATTGACAGACATGTCTCATGATTTGAGGAGGCTTTGAGGAGATGTGAGATCTCCTGGGAAGATACACCTACTTCAATAGACCTCATTACTGTGACAGAGGAGGCAACCAATCGGAAGGATTGTGTATGGATTTTGTCTCAGTCATAAAGGGAGTAGCCGGTGAGGTGGATTGGACAATAGGACTTACTCTAGTGACAGAGGGAGTTGGCCTTAGAGTTTTAGATGGAGGATCCTGGCTGGATGTATTCTTAGGATCAGAGGTGTGATGAGATCAGATGAGATCTTCCTCATTCAGGGGATACTGATGAGATTTGATATGATGGACTGCAAGTCCATGACTGCATATATGATGAAAAATCTGAAGAAGTTGAGTGATTCTACTTCAAATTCAGATTTGGTGGATTCCACGATGTACAAGAAGTAGATCAAATCCTTGATGTACCTGGTCAATGCCAGGCCATATATTTTCTTTGTAGTGAGAACCCCGAGCCAGTATTTGGTTGAAGCTAAGGAAGTTCCATTGGGTGGCAGCGAAGCATGGTATAGTTGGATATGATTTGTCTCGGGTGATGAAGTGAGGCTACAGAGATATACATATTTTGATTTAGAAGGGAGTGCAGTAGATAGATCTAGCACCTCGAGGTGTTTCTTTAGCTTGGAATCAATTACGATTTATGGGATAAGCTAGAAGCAAGCTTCTGTAGCAATCAGTACAACATAGACAAAATATGTCATAGCCAATATCGCAAGTCGTGAAGCAATGTGGTTTCATAAGATTCTTGCAAGACTTCATATGAGACATGGTATAGAAGGGAACAATGAAGCTCTAGTACTTATCCACAAATGAGTAGATTGCAGATATCCTTCTAGAGTGGCCATGTTGATTTGTATAAGAAGGATGATACACAAGATTAGCCATGTTGATTTGGTTAGTGATGAGCATTGATGTTTCAACATCGAGCAAACGTTCTCCCAGATTGGTCATGCACGAGGTTATGCTAGTGTTCATATGAACAAGGGATAATGATTCATTCACTCACTAGGCTCTGCTAGTGGTGAGTGGCCCAAGTATGTTGATAACATCGGGCAAAAATCTCCCCAGATTGGTCATGCACGGGGCTATGTTAGTGTTGATATGACCAAGGGGAGAATGAATCATTCACTCATGGGGATCTGCTAGTGGTGAATGGCCTAGGAATGTTGACGTTCTTTAGGTTCGGGCATACATTCTTCCTATATTGGTCATGCACAGGGCTACGCTAGTGTTGATATGACCAAAGGAGAATGATTCACTCATCCACGGGGCTTTGTTAGTGGTGAGTGGCCCAGATAAGCATCAGTCAAACATTATCCTAGATTGGTCATGCATAGGGATATGCTAGTGTTGATATGACCAAAGGAGAATGATTACTCATCCACGAGGCTTTGCTAGTGGCGAGTGGCCCAGATAAGCATCAAGCAGAAATTATCTCAGATTGATCATGCACGGGGCTATGTTAGTGAAGATATGACCAAGGGTAATGATTCATTCACTCACTGGGCTCTGCTAGTGGTGAATGGCCTAGGTGTAGTCCTTCTCCTCCTATCAAGGAGTGGATGGACTTGAGATGTTATCGCATGCATATTTCTGGATGGAATGCATGTGAGAAGATGGCACATCAACATGGCTCATGAAGACAACCTTTCTATGATAGAAGAAATCCAAGTATGGATAATGCCTCCCTCGTTGAGAGGGAGTGTTGGAGATTTGCAACTTCGGGAAATCATTCTCCATAAGAAAGTACAAGAAGACCCATCTAAACCATTACAGAAGCCCCAGGAAGATGTTGAAGACCCATGAAGAGAAGTCGGCCCCACAAGAAAAAATAATAAAATTGAAGACCCATAAATAAGAAGTCGGCCCCATACTAGTGCCCAGATCAATATAAATACAATATTGGCTCATTTCATTTTGACATTCAGACAACTCCTTTTGCAATGTGCATGAGGCAGTTGCAGCTGCAGTTTTGGCAATTTCACTATTTTTGAGTTACTGGTTATCTTGGAGAGTGCACCACACTTGGAGAAGCTCTTGCTTGGTTATTCTTGGTCATATTATTGATGAGCTAGGTATTGGTGATGCTAGCCTTGGGGAGGATCTTCTCTGTATGGTATTTTGGCTATTGATGGTGATGTACTGGTAATATCTTGGATTGAATTCTTCTATAGAAAGGTTGTTGGGTTTTCTCCCAATATTGGGTTTCCCAGGATAAACTCTTGTGTTCTTGTGTTGTCTTCTTGTGTCTACTATGCATGGTTAATATTTCTAGATCTTGTTATTTCTGTCGCATTGTTATGATTGAGATTTTTAGTGTATATTTATTCTATGTTAACTGTTGTATGAAGGTGAATCTTGTTATTAATCATAAAGCAATAACTATCAGATTTGAGAATCATGTAAACACCAACAATTAGCCAGCTCTGCCATGTGCCCCACCTCTAGAAATATGCCAATTTTTTGTGATTTTTTCCACTCTAGATTCATTTTGGAGATTCTTAAAGGAATTTATTATTATTTGTGAAACTCCTTCAATGATCAGTTTGAGAAATCTGTGAGCAATAACTACCTGCAAGCCTTTTTCTAGTGCTAGGAGTTCTATTGCATTTTTGGTTTTGAGTCCTCTATAACTAACATATATTACAAGAATTTTGTCCTCGTGGTTCTTGAATGCCCTGCCAATTCGAGTGGGTTCGGGTTCCCTTTGGAAGCTCCGTCAATGTTGAGTTTAATGAATCCTGGAGGAGGTGGTGACCAAATGTATAAAGATTGATTTAGATTTATTTGGGGCTCTGAGGATGCTTTTAGAGTATCTATTGACAATCCCCATGCTTGAAGGATAACCATTTCTATGGGTGTTATCTTTTTGTCTTCATGTTACCAGGGTATCCAATGGATGGTTTCTCTGATATTTTTGGTTATCCGTAGTCATAATAGTTCTTTCTCCATCTATCAATCCTTGAATATTCTTCTATCTCTCTCTTTCCAAGTTTTCCAAATAAAAAACCTGGGAAGATTTATCAAATTTTGTTCAGAACCAAGTAGTTGAAGGGTGAGGTTCTCCAATGTTCTAAGGTGGTAGAGATGTCTCCTCTTTGTCTGTTTGATTTACAAATTATTTCTACTCTGTTTTCCCAAAGAAAGTCGACATTATGGCATGAGTTGAATAAGTGCTTTGCATTCTTCTCTTCCTTGCCACACATTTTATAGATAGAAAGACATTCATATCCTCAGGATATTATCTAATCCTAGGTGAGAATTTTTCATTTTAATAAGAATGATAAGATGACAATCTTGGGCCAAATCGAAGGATTTGAAATCTAGGACCATATATTCTTTTGTTTTATATTGTATACTTTTGATATCAGCTGATAAGATTCCTTCATCGAGCATACTCTGACTCCCTTTTGGCCCCATGTGAGAATATCTAGGCCATCTTTAATTAGGATTTTATGCTCATCCAAAGTGGCCTTCAAGGTTTCAACTACTTTTCGAGGAACACTTTGTTGGCCAGGCATCTAAATGTGTCCAAATTCTCCAAATATATCTATTCTTAGTTTCTACTTGTTTCTAATAGTGATGTATATGGGTGCAATTCAACCTAGTGAAGGTCTCTTTTGCCTCCTACAGATTTTTTTGTAGCTTTAGGGCATGTAATTGTTGTTAGAGTCCTCCAAGAATAAGGTTGATTGGCCATAGTTGATTTCATAGAAACAATGTTCTTGTATTGTGTGTTTGTTTTTCTAAGTATTGCACAAGATCATGGTTGAGGTCATTTTTACCTTTGATCCAACACCACCATATTTTACCTACTAAAACTTTGTTCATAGATTGAATTTCCTTGATGTCTAGTCTCCTACACTTTTCAAGAGACAAACCTCATCCCATGCAACTAGGGCTCACTTCATTTTTTCATTGATTGGACCTCCCCATAGAAAAATTATTTGTATTGTCGAGATTGCCCTAATGATTTTCTAAAGTGTTGCTAATACTAAGAAGAGATAAGGGCATTACATGTAGGATAAAATTGAGAAGGATAAATTTTCCTACTAGGGATAGAAATCCAAAGGTCTAGTTTATGAGTTTAAGTTCTATTTTTTTAGGAAGATCTTCCCATGTGACGTTATTTAAAGCATCATCTACAAGAGGTGCTCCCAAGTATTTTTATGGGAGAGTTCCTTTATGGAAACCTAAGATTCAAGAAATAGTATTTTGAATGTTCATAATAGTATTGAAAAAGAAGATTAGGGATTTAACATGTTTGATTTGAGTCCCTAAGACCAAGATAAGTAGATTAATAGTTCTTTTGATGGTTTGAGCCTCTCAAATTGTAAGAATCCCCACCAACATTGTGTCATCAACAAATTGGAGGTGTGAAAGTGGATCTAAATGTTTTGAGGTCCTAATTCCATGGATGTTGCATTCTTGAGTTGTTTTCTTTAGACTTCTGCCATTATTACAAAAAGAAAGGGAGATAGAGGATCTCCTTTCCATATACCTCTAGAGGGATTGAATGGCCATGAGGGAGTACCATTAACTAACACATAAAATAAGGCCGAACCAACCAATTTAAGTACCAAATTTGTCCATTCCCTATAGAATCCAAAAGCTCTCAACATTTTTTCCATGAAGTTCCAGCTGAGGTGGTCAAAGGCCTTGGACATGTCAGGCTTTATCATCATTCCCACTTTTTTGAAGATTTAAGGGCGTGGATAACTTCACGAGTGATGATAATCCCATCCTAGATCTGCCTGCCTTCTACATAGCCCCCCTATTATTGGGAGGTAATCATTGACATGATGGTTTTGAGGTGGTTTGAAATTACTTTGGATATGATTTTGTAGATGACATTGTAAAGCGATATTGGCAAAAAATCATCCATTGTGTTGGTTTATTCTACCTTGGGTATTAATACTGTGAAGGTTGCATTTAGGGCTTGAAGAAATCCCCCCTGATCTCTCAGAGTCTTCCACTGCTACCTAGATATCTCGACCCACTATTTCCCAACAAGCTTTGAAAAAGTGAGTGGTGAAACCATCTGGACCTAAAGAATTACCAATTTTCATTTCATTGACCACTTGTTTGACCTCTTCCATGGTGATATTTCTCATAAGGGTTGCATTTTTCCTTTTTGTTATTAGGGAAGGAATGCTTTCTAGAATCATTTGAGTCACTCCTATTTTATCCTCTTATGGTTCCATTTGCATGTAGCGAGCTCTTAAATCTTTCTCTATATCTGTGCCAACTTCTAGCTTATCTCACTATACATTTCCCAAAGAGGTCATTATATTGTGAGGTCATCTATTAATCATTGAATTATGGAAAATTCTAGTGTTTTATCACCTTATTTTGGCCATTGAATTTGAGATTTTTGCTTACAAAGTGTCTCTTCTTCCTACACTTTGTTATCTAATTGATCTTGGACTTGCTCCTCCTATAATTTTAGTTATGGTGTTCTACCTCCTTTTATGATTTTTTGTTGGATGTTTTCCCTCTATTTTTCAAACTCCTTCTTAGCCCGACTTTCCTGAAAAACATATTTGCTCCATATTTTAAGTCTTTGCTTGAGGGATTTCAATCTTTGTTGGATTACATACATTTTTCGTTCCTAGAAACCCCTTAGATTCACCACCACTCTTTGAATTTCTCTTGAATCTTTGGGTGTGAGAGGCATCATTTCTTGAATAATAAAGGTTTCAACTTTGGTCCTCCATCACTATCCCATTTTATTCTTATTGGCCGATGGTATGATCTAGCATCTGACAAGATTTCTACTTCCATTGATCGCATATGTCCAATAATATTTTTTGAGACTAAGAAGCAATATAGGCAAAGCAATATTTGGTGAGATCCACCTCTTCGACTATTCCAAGTATGGAAACCATTTTGAGTTTTGACATCTACCAATCAGAATTGTTCAATGATATATTTGAATTGTTTGCTTTCTTCTTCCAGATGATGGGTTCTCCTTCTTTTCTTTGAGAGATCAATGATTAGGTTGAATTCTTCTCCTTTTATCCAACCTTGGTTTTTGTGTTGATCTCCAATTATTTTAAGGGAATTAGTAAAATTTTCCTTTTGAACTGGATTATTTGGTCCACAGGCATTCGTGATTAATCCATTTTGTTTGGATCCTGTTCCTATGAAGTTTGTTCTGAGCATTGTATTTGTCTCTAAATGTTCCACATAACAACTTGGATTGGATATCATATTATTGCCAATCCCCCTGAGAATCCATCTACATCTATTGTTGTTCTTTCACATCCTTTCCAGATTCACTTGTCTATTTGGTCTAGTTTAACTTCGTCACATTTTGTTTCTTGTATAATCATAATAGTAGGTGACTCCTTATGATCCCATTTTTAAATATTTGTTGCTTTCCCTTGGTGTTTTGACTTCTAATATTCCATAGAGTATTTTCATTTTTAAACTTTGGAGGGGGTCACCAAGAAGTGTTTTAGTAGCTCTATCGCCTATCCAGAGTGAATCAACATAGCCCCCACTTCTCAGATATTTTCTTGGGTAGATTTTCTCCCCCTTTTTTTTCTTCTTCACTTTTGTTTTATTTTAGGGCTATAGTTTTGATACCTAGATCCACTTGGTGTTCTTATCCTTGACTTGTAGCTCTCCTTTTCATATTTTTTTTGGGTAATTCCTTCTAAAGTTGAAGTAGTTGTTTCTCAAAGAAATTGTGCAGGTGTCCCTCACAATATTTTTCTAATATAACAATTATATTTGCATCTTCTATGTCAATGTATAGATCTTGTTCTTTGATTCCTCTTCTAATTTTGATAAGTCTTCCTCTTCTATTGTCAAGGTAGGATCACTTGATTCTCCTAAGTTTTGTTTTCTCCTTTTGAGATTTCTTCCTTCCTTCTTTTTGTCTTAGGTGGTGTGTTGATTGGGAAAATTACAGTCCCTTATGTTACCTATGTTGTTTTGGTCTCCTCGATCCAAGCTTATGGTTGAAGATCTTCCTTTTCCTCAATTGCTAAGGCTCTGAAGCTCTCACCTCCTTTTAACTTGCTTTGATTTGGATCCTTAGGTGTTTTCGTGCATGATTTCCTTTTTCTTTAGACTTTTGTGAACCCATCTTGGTCTTGTTCATATTCTACCTTGCTAGTTGGATTGAGTTTATTAAGAGGACAATACCTAAATAAGTGGCCATTACCATGACATTTATGGCATCTGAAGGGTACATGTTTGAAATCTAGTGTTTGATCCCATTCATTATCTTGAAAGATGATGCTTATAGATTCTAGCAAGGCTCATGAGACATTCATATAGATAAAAATTTGAGCATTAGAGGTGTATTTACCTACCTTAGTGACTTTCAAGGTCTTCACAAAAGTGCCCAACTTGTTGCCGATGTCTTCTAGGGTCTCCTCTTCCTAATATTCCCAAGGGAAATAAGAAAGTTTGATCCAAATTGGCACCTCTCTAAAGTCCTTTTTTATGGTTGAACCCCTCTATCCAATATCTAAGGTGCAACCTTGATGAGTTGAAGAAGTAAGGACCTTCTTCAAATACCTTTTCCTAGTCTTTTGTGCCAACGAAAATTGTAGTGAAGAAACCCTTCGATCTTAGCCTAAGATCTACTTGAAATTTTGGTTTCCAACATGTGTTCACCCACCAAATTAGGGCCTTCTCCATTGGCCAAATGCCTATGAACTTGCCAATGACAACATGGCTTTTCATGAACATGATATTTACCCCTGTCTTAGAGGAAGTGGCCTCATATTGTGGTTTAGTCTCTATTTTGGCTAGGGACCTACCCTTCTTCTTATGCCCATATGACATTCATGTCTCTACAATCATGGATTTAATCACTGCTACTTTGCCTTGAATGGATGCTTTTCCTACTTTGCCCATCTTAAGGCTTCTTTTTGTCTCTCCATTGACAACATCTTTGAAAGAGGGGATAATATATTTGATTGCCTCCTCTAGCATACCTGTCATGACATGCATCCTCTCTCAAAACCTCCCTGCCTCTGCAAAACCTACCAATTTACCCTAGGTCACACAGACATGATTTCTCCATTCTTCCACCGTGTTTTTTCCGATTAACATCTCTACATTTGTTTTCAAAACTATAATAAGCTTTCCAACCACCAATGATTATCTTCTTGACACAGTGATTTTAGTTTAAACGACAATTGAAATATATATAAGTACTTGTAAGATTGCACCTCTTCAATGGTGTTATCACCATACAAAATTAGAGGATAATTCTTTTTCTTTGATTTAATAATTATAATCTTGGTTTTATCAATATTAATGGTAAACTCATATGTTTTGCAAAATTGCTAGAGAACTTCGAATTACTTGTGAATGTCTTCAATAGTTTTTGAACAATATCATCAACAAATAAGAGAGGAATGACAACAACTCCAACCATTTTAATACCATTATATCCCTCCTCTTCTAAATGTTGTTCAATTTTATTGATACAAATGCCAAAAAGGGTAGGAGAAAGGGGACACCCTTGCTTAGCACCTATACTACAATTATTCAACATATACCACTCATTATTACATTGCATCTTAGCAATAATTTTTTCGTAGATCCTAATCACAAACCATGGAGCTCATGTGGGATACCAATTTTTTCTAGTGTTTTCAATGGCTTAAGAACATGTGTTTCCTCTTAAGAGGTCACAAGTTCAAATCCAGAGGGGGGTAGGGTATGTATACCTCCGTAGACTTTACCAGTCAAATCGCTGGGTGGAGGGGGGTCCCTTGTCCCACAAACAAGGGGGTCTCATACACCAATTTGGTGTGGCTTGGCCGTGACCTTAAAAACATATTATTATTATTATTATTATAAGAATTTGACATATATCATGATAAAATGTTTTTGAATCATTAGCTTGTATAGTGATGTACTTGTTATTATTTATTTATATCTCAAATTTATTATTTATAGGACAGAATTAATATCACCGATGGAGGTTGAAGATGCTTATTTATAAATGTTGGGTGAAAATAATATCTACCAAGCTAGCATTATAATCCTTGTGTGTGCACACATCTTGTGTGTGTGTTTATATAAGAGGTAAGATTGCAACTGAGGCCTTGTATCTTGGCTTCATATATGGGGTTAAGGCAAGTTGCTTGAGAAAAGCACATGACCCCTTTGTCAAAGCTTTATTGAGGACTAGCATGTGATATTGACTTTCTTCTAGATACACATAAGGGTTGAGACTACTACTTTGGTCTTGGAGTATGACCTAAAGCTACTTCTAATTGGCTAAGAGCTCAGATTCTTCCTTGAATGTAAGGAAATAAGTTAATGACCCAAGACCTAGAGGCACCTAGTATGAGCAGAAGTCTACCCCTTTATGGACCACCAACATGTTATTTTAGGTGGCCAAGTTTTGTCTACACCTAATGATGTTGCTACATGTTGGAGTCTTGAGATTGTATCAATAAAGGCTACACCAATATCCCTTTGTATTGTATATTTTTTCTTGCGTTGAAAAAACTACACACACACACACACACACACACACACACACACACACACACACACACACACACCAAATTCTTTAACACCAAATCATCTTCAATGATACAATCATTCATATTTATCATCAACCATTATTTACCATAATAATATTTTTATCACAATCATAAGTAGAAAACTCATAAGTTTCATCGCCCAAAAATGATTTTTTATAAAGTACATAAATTTACTTTTTAATCCAAGTGTGATTAATACAAAAGCCTTTTGTAGAATTCAAGAAAGTATTTTTGCAAAAGTTTCTTATCTTGGGGGGTTAACTCTCATGGATATTCCTTTGCTTAAATGTCCTTTGTGTGATATAATCGAGTGTCTTCTCACCTATGTTATTAGAAAACAACCCTCTTGTAGTATGAACTCCTTTAGGCTACGAAGTTATGAGCAACATAATAATTAATTTAAGTGAAACTACAATCTCTCACATGGAAGGAAACAAATGATGTATTTAATCATATCCAACCAACTAAAGCTTCTCCTAACACAACAACTAACTAATTCACATTGATTTATACATGTATATTGTTGTCCAAGTTTAAAAGATTGAGCTAGATATGGCCCACTTGAGACAATTGCTTGA
>ML787591.1:418422-438528 GCA_009831015.1 Picea engelmannii | reverse complement strand
AATTACTAAAGGTGGTGATGATGTTTACCATCCCCTAAAAGCTATTTTGTCTAACAAACAAATAAAGGGAACCAAACTAAATATTTTTCATAATTCATTTCTATATTTGAATATGGTGGAAATGAAAACACAATATCATTATGGGTTTTATAAGTGAGAAGGTCCTAAAGAGTAATTAATCGATGAAACTTGGTAAAGTTGTGTCTTCTATTATTAAATGTGGGCCAAGTTAAAAGGAAACGGTATCATTTTCAACCTCTTTTGTATCACAAATTTTACAAATTCCTCATCCTAATGTGTTTTTGGGTTAGTCCAATGACTAGTTTCATGAAAAAGGTCATGAGCATTGGTCATGATTTTGACAATATTCACTTTGATATTTAAGTTCATAATGTTGAAAAAATAGTTTTGATAAGCAAAATTAGGATTTATAAAATCTTTGTAGCATTTCAACTTCCTCTTATTAATGATTTCATTGTCATTCTAGGTTTTAATTGTAAGCTTCATATGGATGCAAGACTTAATATTGTGAATAATATTCATTTCATTATCTTCTTTTATGTTCCAATAGTTAAGCCAAGCCTTGAAATCCTTGGCACAACCTCTCTTAAGCATGTGGTGACTATCGTTCATACTAGAAGCACTAGCATGGAACCTATCTTTGCTCAACTTGAGCAATTTGTGCTTATAATATAAATATATGGTCCTGGCTCTAGACTCCATGAAAGTAATATGATTTCAACCAAAGGAATTGGGTAAGGAGTGTTGCATTTAATGTTAAAATTATAGGTTATGAAGCATTTTTTGATTTACACAATTTTATCCCATATCCCTCAACCACCTACCACCAAGGAAACAAGTGTTTGTTGAGGGTCAAAAGATAACCAATGATTGGTTTAATGTTTTTGCCAGCCTTAAAGACAATATCTTGGTTATATATAAAATTATTATGCTATACTAAGCCCAATACTAGAGAGTGCATATAACCCGAATGAAACTAGTATGAGAGAACACAATTTTCTATATTGCTAAGCGCGAAGGAAAAAATTAAACTAGAGATAACTAAGAGTAATTAGGGGTCTAAGTCTTCTTCCAAATTAATGACCCTTGTATCCATCACACCTACCTCATGATCAACCTTCTTGTCTTCATGGGTGTTTAGTTCCTCCTTGTCTTTGAAGCCATAAAAGGCAAAAAACAAATGATCCCAATGCTTTTGCATTAACTCCAATTTCTTGACAATTTGTGCTTCTATCATATACATTTTCCTATCCAGGTGAACTCCCATTTGAGCTATACTCTGTAGGATGTCATGGGTCTGATACTCCTTCACTTCTAAAGAATATGCCACCATACCTTTCACTTGCAAATATAGTTCCAAAATTCGAGCATATTTGGATTCTCGGTGTTTGCTATGACTTGGATTAGGGAGCCTAGGTTGGACCTCTACATCAACCAAAACATTGTGGATTCATCCATGATCTTCCTTAACTTCGTCCTCAATTTTTCCAACCTTGTAGTGGACCTCAGCTGAGAATCTAAGGTGATAGACCTCAAAGGCATGCTTAACAAAATACATCTTCATCTAGTTGGGGTTAACTTCCTCATCCTTATTTTCCTCTGGAGTTTACTTGCGTGGATACCCATGACGAGAAGATTCAACCATGCATGTCCAATAGTGAGAGACAAGATGAGAATACTTAGTCTGATAGTGATATGATCCTATCTCACAATCAAAGAACCTAACCACCATCTAGATTAAGCCAAGATGGGATGACCTTATAAAGAACCTCACCGTCATCCAAATTTAGACAAGATTCCAAAATTTATCTCCAAAGTCACCATAACCACCACCCATCATTGCAGAACCAACCATTGTAACTAATGCAAAGGGGGACAGTGAATATGTTTCATGGGAGATGACTATCTGATTACCAGGGCATCCTTTCTCCCTCAACCGATGGTGTTTAACTATAATGTCGAATGCCCCTTCATTTTCCAGGTGGAGTAAATCCTATTCCTATTGACACGTGTTAATCATGGTGGTTGATATCTTGTGATGACACCCCATCTTGGTGGTTTGAGTCCTTATGTTGAATCCTTGAGTAGTTTGCTTTAAGTGGACTTGCTTCCAAGCTTTCCCAAGTTATATGGAGATATTCTTGAGTTAGATTTATTCCTTTGTTGACTAGATGATATGTTAATGCATTGCCCTTACGTTTAACATGCAAAGGGATGGTTCTTGGGAGGTGATTAGTATTGGAGATTTGCAACTTCGGGCAGTCATTTTCCACAAGAAAGTACAAGAAGACCCATCTACACCATTACAGAAGCCCCGGGAAGAAGTTGAAGACCCAGGAAGAGAAGTCGACCCCACAAGAAAAATAATAATAAAATTTAAGACCTAAAAATAAGAATTCGGCCCCATACTGGCACCCAGATTAGTATAAATACAAGACTGCCTCATTTCATTTTGACAGTCAGACAACTCCTTCTGTAGTGTGCACAAGGCAGTGGTAGTTGTAGTTTTGGTAGTTTCACTATTTTTGGGTTATTGGTTATCTTGGAGAGTGCGCCACACTTGGAGAAGCTCTTGCTTTGTTATTCTTGGTCATATTAATGAGGAGCTAGGTATTGGTGATGTTGGCCTTGGGGATGATCTTCTCTATATGGTATTTTGACTATTGATGGTGATGTACTGGTAATATCTTGGACTGAATTCTTATAGAGAAATGTTGTTGGGTTTTCTCCCAAGTTTGGGTTTCCCAAGATAAACTCTTGTGTTCTTGTGTTGTCTTCTTGTGTCTACTATGCAAGGTTAATATTTCTAGATCTTGTTATTCCGCTGCATTGTTATAGTTGAGATTTTCAGTGTATAGTTTTTCTATGATAATTGTTGTATGAAAGTGAATCTTGTTATTAATCATAAGGCAATAACTATCATATATGAGACTCATGTAAACACCAACATGGTTTAAGAGCTAGTTGAAATATTGCCATTGCACAGTTACAGTTACAATTATAGTTGTAGTTTCCAGTTGCAATTGCAGTTGCCAGTTGTCAGATGCAGTTGCCAGTTATAACTGCAATTGCCAATTACAGTTGCAGTTGCCAGTTACAATTGTAGTTGTCAGCTGTAATTGCTAGTTGCCAATTGCACAAACCTTGAGATTAGAAGACAAGTTGGATGGTGTTATAAATTTAAGAGATATGCACTTATATATGTTTCCAAGTTATATCATTTAGCAGAATATGAGGGTGTTTGAAGGGGATGTACAAGGGACCTTGTCCAAGCAATGACCTAAAGGGATCATTGGATCTAGTGCATCCAGAGGAATAGTACACCCTCCATGGCAATTAAGAATCCAGGCTTGCATATCATGTTTGACATTTTTTTTATATTGCTGCATCTTAAATAAATATTGTAACTGGGACAACAATCTTTAGAGTTCTATTACTGTTGAGTACCTTTTGCTATCATATGTTTAGTGACACTTGAATATTTCTAGTACAATAATCATTATGTCAATGCTCATTGTTTAGTACTAATGATGCACTTGTTTGCAAGATAGAATTGATCTCTTCTAGGAGATGTTTTTGGTTGTTGTCTTTGTCTCGGGCATGTTACTATGGAGGTCACAACACTAGAAAAGTGTTGCTCTTGTATTTTGTTTTGGGTAGGTTACCATGAAGGAATGATTGGTAACAACACTGGAAAAGTGTTGTTCATGTTTCCCATTTTTTATTCTTGTTTATATTTCCTTATCATAAGAATATTGTTCTTGTATGTTATTTTTTTGTTATTGTGCTTGTTTTGGGCAAGTCACGGGTGATAGCTCTGAGAGGGAGCTATAATGACGGTTTCAGGAGGAAAAAAATTAGATGGTCTCTAGTTTGAGACATAGAGTAGGCTGTCCATACATGGAGTTGTGTACATGACAATATACATCCATATACCAAAGGCGAAGAAGACAAAGTTAGAACCTTCAGAAAAGAAGGATACTTTTGTGGGATATAGAGTGTTCCACATGGAGATTGTTGAGGAGGAGCAGGTGGCTCCACCAGTAGTGAGGTAGACGATCCCACCTAGTACTAGTTTAGAGGAAGCCAAAGTTCATAGGGATTCAACCCTCGGGATCCAGTAGGGAGGAGTAGCCTACTAGGATAGTTCATTGGAGATCATACTTCAGAAGATGCAGAGGGCGCAGATGACTCTAGAGATTGTACAGACTCAAAGGGAGTCATGTTTCAGAGGGAGTCATGCTTCAGAGGGAGCATGCAGAATCATAGTGAGAATGATCTCAGAGAGTCATTTGGCTCAAGAGAGAGTCAATTATTCAGAGGGATTCCCCCCCAAATCCAAGTGGGAGAGAGGCATCTTCTAGGATTGACAGACATGTCTCATGATTTGAGGAGGCTTTGAGGAGATGTGAGATCTCCTGGGAAGATACACCTACTTCAATAGACCTCATTACTGTGACAGAGGAGGCAACCAATCGGAAGGATTGTGTATGGATTTTGTCTCAGTCATAAAGGGAGTAGCCGGTGAGGTGGATTGGACAATAGGACTTACTCTAGTGACAGAGGGAGTTGGCCTTAGAGTTTTAGATGGAGGATCCTGGCTGGATGTATTCTTAGGATCAGAGGTGTGATGAGATCAGATGAGATCTTCCTCATTCAGGGGATACTGATGAGATTTGATATGATGGACTGCAAGTCCATGACTGCATATATGATGAAAAATCTGAAGAAGTTGAGTGATTCTACTTCAAATTCAGATTTGGTGGATTCCACGATGTACAAGAAGTAGATCAAATCCTTGATGTACCTGGTCAATGCCAGGCCATATATTTTCTTTGTAGTGAGAACCCCGAGCCAGTATTTGGTTGAAGCTAAGGAAGTTCCATTGGGTGGCAGCGAAGCATGGTATAGTTGGATATGATTTGTCTCGGGTGATGAAGTGAGGCTACAGAGATATACATATTTTGATTTAGAAGGGAGTGCAGTAGATAGATCTAGCACCTCGAGGTGTTTCTTTAGCTTGGAATCAATTACGATTTATGGGATAAGCTAGAAGCAAGCTTCTGTAGCAATCAGTACAACATAGACAAAATATGTCATAGCCAATATCGCAAGTCGTGAAGCAATGTGGTTTCATAAGATTCTTGCAAGACTTCATATGAGACATGGTATAGAAGGGAACAATGAAGCTCTAGTACTTATCCACAAATGAGTAGATTGCAGATATCCTTCTAGAGTGGCCATGTTGATTTGTATAAGAAGGATGATACACAAGATTAGCCATGTTGATTTGGTTAGTGATGAGCATTGATGTTTCAACATCGAGCAAACGTTCTCCCAGATTGGTCATGCACGAGGTTATGCTAGTGTTCATATGAACAAGGGATAATGATTCATTCACTCACTAGGCTCTGCTAGTGGTGAGTGGCCCAAGTATGTTGATAACATCGGGCAAAAATCTCCCCAGATTGGTCATGCACGGGGCTATGTTAGTGTTGATATGACCAAGGGGAGAATGAATCATTCACTCATGGGGATCTGCTAGTGGTGAATGGCCTAGGAATGTTGACGTTCTTTAGGTTCGGGCATACATTCTTCCTATATTGGTCATGCACAGGGCTACGCTAGTGTTGATATGACCAAAGGAGAATGATTCACTCATCCACGGGGCTTTGTTAGTGGTGAGTGGCCCAGATAAGCATCAGTCAAACATTATCCTAGATTGGTCATGCATAGGGATATGCTAGTGTTGATATGACCAAAGGAGAATGATTACTCATCCACGAGGCTTTGCTAGTGGCGAGTGGCCCAGATAAGCATCAAGCAGAAATTATCTCAGATTGATCATGCACGGGGCTATGTTAGTGAAGATATGACCAAGGGTAATGATTCATTCACTCACTGGGCTCTGCTAGTGGTGAATGGCCTAGGTGTAGTCCTTCTCCTCCTATCAAGGAGTGGATGGACTTGAGATGTTATCGCATGCATATTTCTGGATGGAATGCATGTGAGAAGATGGCACATCAACATGGCTCATGAAGACAACCTTTCTATGATAGAAGAAATCCAAGTATGGATAATGCCTCCCTCGTTGAGAGGGAGTGTTGGAGATTTGCAACTTCGGGAAATCATTCTCCATAAGAAAGTACAAGAAGACCCATCTAAACCATTACAGAAGCCCCAGGAAGATGTTGAAGACCCATGAAGAGAAGTCGGCCCCACAAGAAAAAATAATAAAATTGAAGACCCATAAATAAGAAGTCGGCCCCATACTAGTGCCCAGATCAATATAAATACAATATTGGCTCATTTCATTTTGACATTCAGACAACTCCTTTTGCAATGTGCATGAGGCAGTTGCAGCTGCAGTTTTGGCAATTTCACTATTTTTGAGTTACTGGTTATCTTGGAGAGTGCACCACACTTGGAGAAGCTCTTGCTTGGTTATTCTTGGTCATATTATTGATGAGCTAGGTATTGGTGATGCTAGCCTTGGGGAGGATCTTCTCTGTATGGTATTTTGGCTATTGATGGTGATGTACTGGTAATATCTTGGATTGAATTCTTCTATAGAAAGGTTGTTGGGTTTTCTCCCAATATTGGGTTTCCCAGGATAAACTCTTGTGTTCTTGTGTTGTCTTCTTGTGTCTACTATGCATGGTTAATATTTCTAGATCTTGTTATTTCTGTCGCATTGTTATGATTGAGATTTTTAGTGTATATTTATTCTATGTTAACTGTTGTATGAAGGTGAATCTTGTTATTAATCATAAAGCAATAACTATCAGATTTGAGAATCATGTAAACACCAACAATTAGCCAGCTCTGCCATGTGCCCCACCTCTAGAAATATGCCAATTTTTTGTGATTTTTTCCACTCTAGATTCATTTTGGAGATTCTTAAAGGAATTTATTATTATTTGTGAAACTCCTTCAATGATCAGTTTGAGAAATCTGTGAGCAATAACTACCTGCAAGCCTTTTTCTAGTGCTAGGAGTTCTATTGCATTTTTGGTTTTGAGTCCTCTATAACTAACATATATTACAAGAATTTTGTCCTCGTGGTTCTTGAATGCCCTGCCAATTCGAGTGGGTTCGGGTTCCCTTTGGAAGCTCCGTCAATGTTGAGTTTAATGAATCCTGGAGGAGGTGGTGACCAAATGTATAAAGATTGATTTAGATTTATTTGGGGCTCTGAGGATGCTTTTAGAGTATCTATTGACAATCCCCATGCTTGAAGGATAACCATTTCTATGGGTGTTATCTTTTTGTCTTCATGTTACCAGGGTATCCAATGGATGGTTTCTCTGATATTTTTGGTTATCCGTAGTCATAATAGTTCTTTCTCCATCTATCAATCCTTGAATATTCTTCTATCTCTCTCTTTCCAAGTTTTCCAAATAAAAAACCTGGGAAGATTTATCAAATTTTGTTCAGAACCAAGTAGTTGAAGGGTGAGGTTCTCCAATGTTCTAAGGTGGTAGAGATGTCTCCTCTTTGTCTGTTTGATTTACAAATTATTTCTACTCTGTTTTCCCAAAGAAAGTCGACATTATGGCATGAGTTGAATAAGTGCTTTGCATTCTTCTCTTCCTTGCCACACATTTTATAGATAGAAAGACATTCATATCCTCAGGATATTATCTAATCCTAGGTGAGAATTTTTCATTTTAATAAGAATGATAAGATGACAATCTTGGGCCAAATCGAAGGATTTGAAATCTAGGACCATATATTCTTTTGTTTTATATTGTATACTTTTGATATCAGCTGATAAGATTCCTTCATCGAGCATACTCTGACTCCCTTTTGGCCCCATGTGAGAATATCTAGGCCATCTTTAATTAGGATTTTATGCTCATCCAAAGTGGCCTTCAAGGTTTCAACTACTTTTCGAGGAACACTTTGTTGGCCAGGCATCTAAATGTGTCCAAATTCTCCAAATATATCTATTCTTAGTTTCTACTTGTTTCTAATAGTGATGTATATGGGTGCAATTCAACCTAGTGAAGGTCTCTTTTGCCTCCTACAGATTTTTTTGTAGCTTTAGGGCATGTAATTGTTGTTAGAGTCCTCCAAGAATAAGGTTGATTGGCCATAGTTGATTTCATAGAAACAATGTTCTTGTATTGTGTGTTTGTTTTTCTAAGTATTGCACAAGATCATGGTTGAGGTCATTTTTACCTTTGATCCAACACCACCATATTTTACCTACTAAAACTTTGTTCATAGATTGAATTTCCTTGATGTCTAGTCTCCTACACTTTTCAAGAGACAAACCTCATCCCATGCAACTAGGGCTCACTTCATTTTTTCATTGATTGGACCTCCCCATAGAAAAATTATTTGTATTGTCGAGATTGCCCTAATGATTTTCTAAAGTGTTGCTAATACTAAGAAGAGATAAGGGCATTACATGTAGGATAAAATTGAGAAGGATAAATTTTCCTACTAGGGATAGAAATCCAAAGGTCTAGTTTATGAGTTTAAGTTCTATTTTTTTAGGAAGATCTTCCCATGTGACGTTATTTAAAGCATCATCTACAAGAGGTGCTCCCAAGTATTTTTATGGGAGAGTTCCTTTATGGAAACCTAAGATTCAAGAAATAGTATTTTGAATGTTCATAATAGTATTGAAAAAGAAGATTAGGGATTTAACATGTTTGATTTGAGTCCCTAAGACCAAGATAAGTAGATTAATAGTTCTTTTGATGGTTTGAGCCTCTCAAATTGTAAGAATCCCCACCAACATTGTGTCATCAACAAATTGGAGGTGTGAAAGTGGATCTAAATGTTTTGAGGTCCTAATTCCATGGATGTTGCATTCTTGAGTTGTTTTCTTTAGACTTCTGCCATTATTACAAAAAGAAAGGGAGATAGAGGATCTCCTTTCCATATACCTCTAGAGGGATTGAATGGCCATGAGGGAGTACCATTAACTAACACATAAAATAAGGCCGAACCAACCAATTTAAGTACCAAATTTGTCCATTCCCTATAGAATCCAAAAGCTCTCAACATTTTTTCCATGAAGTTCCAGCTGAGGTGGTCAAAGGCCTTGGACATGTCAGGCTTTATCATCATTCCCACTTTTTTGAAGATTTAAGGGCGTGGATAACTTCACGAGTGATGATAATCCCATCCTAGATCTGCCTGCCTTCTACATAGCCCCCCTATTATTGGGAGGTAATCATTGACATGATGGTTTTGAGGTGGTTTGAAATTACTTTGGATATGATTTTGTAGATGACATTGTAAAGCGATATTGGCAAAAAATCATCCATTGTGTTGGTTTATTCTACCTTGGGTATTAATACTGTGAAGGTTGCATTTAGGGCTTGAAGAAATCCCCCCTGATCTCTCAGAGTCTTCCACTGCTACCTAGATATCTCGACCCACTATTTCCCAACAAGCTTTGAAAAAGTGAGTGGTGAAACCATCTGGACCTAAAGAATTACCAATTTTCATTTCATTGACCACTTGTTTGACCTCTTCCATGGTGATATTTCTCATAAGGGTTGCATTTTTCCTTTTTGTTATTAGGGAAGGAATGCTTTCTAGAATCATTTGAGTCACTCCTATTTTATCCTCTTATGGTTCCATTTGCATGTAGCGAGCTCTTAAATCTTTCTCTATATCTGTGCCAACTTCTAGCTTATCTCACTATACATTTCCCAAAGAGGTCATTATATTGTGAGGTCATCTATTAATCATTGAATTATGGAAAATTCTAGTGTTTTATCACCTTATTTTGGCCATTGAATTTGAGATTTTTGCTTACAA
Source organism: Picea engelmannii (assembly GCA_009831015.1). Lineage (NCBI taxonomy): Eukaryota > Viridiplantae > Streptophyta > Pinopsida > Pinales > Pinaceae > Picea > Picea engelmannii. The sequence goes on along the minus strand of ML787591.1, from coordinate 428,724 downwards.
AGTGTCTCTTCTTCCTACACTTTGTTATCTAATTGATCTTGGACTTGCTCCTCCTATAATTTTAGTTATGGTGTTCTACCTCCTTTTATGATTTTTTGTTGGATGTTTTCCCTCTATTTTTCAAACTCCTTCTTAGCCCGACTTTCCTGAAAAACATATTTGCTCCATATTTTAAGTCTTCACTTGAGGGATTTCAATCTTTGTTGGATTACATACATTTTTCGTTCCTGGAAACCCCTTAGATTCACCACCACTCTTTGACTTTCTCTTGAATCTTTGGGTGTGAGAGCCATCATTTCTTGAATAATAAAGGTTTCAACTTTGGTCCTCCATCACTATCCCATTTTATTCTTATTGGCCGATGGTATGATCTAGCATCTGACAAGATTTCTACTTCCATTGATCGCATATGTCCAATAAGATTTTTTGAGACTAAGAAGCAATATAGGCAAAACAATATTGGTGAGATCCACCTCTTCGACTATTCCAAGTATGGAAACCATTTTGAGTTTTGACATCTACCAATCAGAATTGTTCAATGAGATATTTGAATTGTTTGTTTTCTTCTTCCAAATGATGGGTTCTCCTTCTTTTCTTTGAGAGATCAATGATTAGGTTGAATTCTTCACCTCTTATCCAACCTTGGTTTTTGTGTTGATCTCCAATTATTTTCAGGGAATTAGTAAAATTTTCCTTTTGAACTGGATTATTTGGTCCACATGCATTGGTGATTAATCCATTTTGTTTGGATCCTATTCCTATGAAGTTTGTTCTGAGCATTGTATTTTTCTCTAAATGTTCCACATAACAACTTGGATTGGATGCCATATTATTGCCAATCCCCCTGAGAATCCATCTGCATCTATTGTTGTTGTTTCACATCCTTTCCAGATTCACTTGGCTATTTGGTCTAGTTTAACTTTGTCACATTTTGTTTCTTGTATAATCATAATAGTAGGTGACTCCTTATGATCCCATTTTTAAATATTTGTTACTTTCCCTTGGTGTTTTGACTTCTAATATTCCATAGAGTATTTTCATTTTTAAACTTTGGAGGGGGTCACCAAGAAGTGTTTTAGTAGCTCTATCGCCTATCCGGAGTGAATCAACATAGCCCCCACTTCTCAGATATTTTCTTGGGTAGATTTTCTCCCCCTTTTTTTTCTTCTCCACTTTTATTTTATTTTAGGGCTATAGTTTTGATACCTAGATTCACTTGGTGTTCTTATCCTTGACTTGTAGCTCCCCTTTTCATATTTTTTTGGGGTAATTCCTTCTAAAGTTGAAGTAGTTGTTTCTCAAAGAAACTGTGCAGGTGTCCCTCGCAATATTTTTCTAATATAGCAATTATATTTGCATCTTCCATGTCAATTTATAGATCTTGTTCTTTGATTCCTCTTCTAATTTTGATAAGTCTTCCTCTTCTATTGTTAAGGTATGATCACTTGATTCTTCTAAGTTTTGTTTTCTCCTTTTGAGATTTCTTCCTTCCTTCTTTTTGTCTTAGGTGGTGTGTTGATTGGGAAAATTACAGTCCTTTATGTTACCTATGTTGTTTTGGTCTCCTCGATCCAAGCTTATGGTTGAATATCTTCCTTTTCCTCAATTGCTAAGGCTCTGAAGCTATCACCTCCTTTTAACTTGCTTTGATTTGGATCCTTAAGTGTTTTCGTGCATGATTTCCTTTTTCTTTAGACTTTTGTGAACCCATCTTGGTCTTGTTCATATTCTACCTTGCTAGTTGGATTGAGTTTATTAAGAGGACAATACCTAAATAAGTGGCCATTACCATGACATTTATGGCATTTGAAGGGTACATGTTTGAAATCTAGTGTTTGATCCCATTCATTATCTTGAAAGATGATGCTTATAGATTCTAGCAAGGCTCATGAGACATTCATATAGATAAAAATTTGAGCATTAGAGATGTATTTACTTACTTTAGTGACTTTCAAGGTCTTCACAAAAGTGCCCAACGTGTTGTCGATGTCTTCTAGGGTCTCCTCTTCCCAATATTCCCAAGGGAAATAAGAAAGTTTGATCCAAATTGGCACCTCTCTAAATTCCTTTTTTATGGTTGAACCTCTCTATCCAATATCTAAGGTGCAACCCTGATGAGTTGAAGAAGTAAGGACCTTCTTCAAATACCTTTTCCTAGTCTTTTGTGCCAATGAAAATTGTAGTGAAGAAACCCTTCGATCTTAGCCTAAGATCTACTTGAAATTTTGGTTTCCAACATGTGTTCACCCACCAAATTAGGACCTTCTCCATTGGCCAAATGCCTATGAACTTGCCAATGACAACATGGCCTTTCATGAACATGATATTTGCCCCTGTCTTAGAGGAAGTGGCCTCATATTGTGGCTTAGTCTCTATGTTGGCTAGGGACCTTCCCTTCTTCTTATGCCCATATGGCATTCATGTCTCTACAATCATGGATTTAATCACTGCTACTTTGCCTTGAATGGATGCTTTTCCTACTTTGCCCATCTTAAGGCTTCTTTTTGTCTCTCCATTGACAACATCTTTGAAAGAGGGGATAATAGATTTGATTGCCTCCTCTAGCATACCCGTCATGACCTGCATCCTCTCTCAAAACCTCCCCGCATATGCAAAACCTACCAATTTACCCTAGGTCATGCGAACATGATTTCTCCATTCTTCCACCGTGTTTTTTCCAATTAACATCTCTACATTTGTTTTCAAAACTATAATAAGATTTCCAACCACCAATGATTATCTTCTTGACACCGTGATTTTAGTTAAAACGACAATTGACATATATATAAGTACTTGTAAGATTGCACCTCTTCAATGGTGTTATCACCATACAAAATTAGAGGATAATTCTTTTTCTTTGATTTAATAATTATAATCTTGGCTTTATCAATATTAATGGTAAACTCATAATTTTTGCAAAATTGCTAGAGAACTTTGAGTTACTTGTGAATGTCTTCAATAGTTTTTGAACAATATCATCAACAAATAAGAGAGGAATGACAACTCCAACCATTTTAATACCATTGCATCCCTCCTCTTCTAAATGTTGTTCAATTTTATTGATACAAATGCCAAAAAGGGTAGGAGAAAGGGGACACCCTTGCTTAACACCTATACTACAATTATTCGACATATACCACTCATTATTACATTGCATCTTAGCAATAATATTTTCGTAGATCCTAATCACAAACCATGGAGCTCATGTGGGATACCAATTTTTTCTAGTGTTTTCAATGGCTTAAGAACACGTGTTTCCTCTTAAGAGGTCACAAGTTCAAATCCAGAGGGGGGTAGGGTATGTATACCTCCGTAGACTTTACTAGACAAATCGCTGGGCAGAGGGGGGTCCCTTGTCCCACAAACAAGGGGGTCTCATACACTAATTTGGTGTGGCTTGGCTGTGACCTTAAAAATAGATTATTATTATTATTATTATAAGAATTTGACATATATCATGATAAAATGTTTTTGAATCATTAGCTTGTGTGGTGATGTACTTGTTATTATTTATTTATATCTCAAATTTATTATTTATAGGACATAATTAATATCACCGATGGAGGTTGAAGATGCTTATTTATAAATGTTGGGTGAAAATAATATCTACCAAGCTAGCATTATAATCCTTGTGTGTGCACACATCTTGTGTGTGTGTTTATATAAGAGGTAAGATTGCAATTGAGGCTTTGTATCTTGGCTTCATATATGGGGTTAAGAAAAAGTTGCTTGAGAAAAGCACATGACCCCTTTGTCAAAGCTTTATTGAGGACTAGCATGTGATACTGACTTTCTTCTAGATACACATAAGGGTTGAGACTACTACTTTGGTCTTGGAGTATGACCTAAAGCTACTTCTAATTGGCTAAGAGCTCGGATTCTTCCTTGAATGTAAGGAAATAAGTTAACGACCCAAGACCTAGAGGCACCTAGTATGAGTAGAAGTCTACCCCTTTATGGACCACCAACATGTTATTTTAGGTGGCCAAGTTTTGTCTACACCTAATGATGTTGCTACATGTTGGAGTCTTGAGATTATATCAATAGAGGCTACACCAATATCCCTTTGTATTGTATGTTTTTTCCTGCTTTGAAAAACCTACACACACACACACACGCACACACACACACACACACACACCCACCCACCCACCAAATTCTTTAACACTAAATCATCTTCAATGATACAATCATTCATATTTATCATCAACCATTATTTACCATAATAATATTTTTATCATAGTCAGAAGTAGAAAACTCATAAGTTTCAACGCCCAAAAACGATTTTTTATAAAGTACATAAATTTACTTTTTAATCCAAGTGTGATTAATACAAAAGCCTTTTGTAGAATTCAAGAAAGTATTTTTGCGAAAGTTTCTTATCTTAGGGGGTTAACTCTCATGGATATTCCTTTGCTTAAATGTCCTTTGTGTGATATAATCAAGTGTCTTCTCACCTATGTTATTAGAAATCAACCCTCTTGTAGTATGAACTCCTTTAGGCTACGGAGTTATGAGCAACATAATAATTAATTTAAGCGAAACTACAATCTCTCACATGGAAGGAAAAAAATGATGTATTTAATCATATCCAACCAACTAAAGCTTCTCCTAACACAACAACTAACTAATTCACATTGATTTATACATGTATATTGTTGTCCAAGTTTAAAAGATTGAGCTAGATATGGCCCACTTGAGACAATTGCTTGATTTTTCGGGGGACGCCACAATGTGCACCATGGGGAGCCACAAAGTGCTTCTCTTGCACATTTAGTTCTATCTAAACAATCTTAATGCCACGAAGGAAGGCCTTGCTATTAAGTGAAACATGCTACCGGGGAACAAATAAAATAATGCCATAGTTAGCCCCATACACAACACAATGATAAGTTATTGACGTCCACTTTTCTCGTTGTATAAGTCGATAGAATTTGAATGTAGAAATGTTGAATGCGAGTTTATAATTTTAGAATTTGAACTTAGAAATGATGGAACCTAGATTTCTAAGTGAATGATGAAATTGAAATTATGTGTTTTTTGGAATGGACTTAAGGGTAGAAATATAAGAATAAATATAGAAATATAAGAATAAATATTGAAAAGTAAAAATGTAAAAAATTTCAAATCATTTCCATCCTTAACCCTAACCCTAAAATTTTAGGTCATAGAAACTATCTCAAAATGCTAAAAGTGACTTAGATGAAATGGAGTTTATATATTTTTTTATGTAAACATGAGAGTAGGGAATATTACTAGTGAGAAATGCAAACATATCCATGCCTTCTAAGGTGAAGTGGGAGATTTTGAAACGATAGATACCAAAATTACTTAAGGGATTCAGTTGCCCACCGGTGGGAAGAAACATGAGATACACAAGACGTAGAATATTCTTCATACCGGGGGTTGTTGGGAGAGGCTGTGTTATATATAAACCCTAAATGCCATAACTTGTTTCTCATTTTTATTTGAGGGAGACGAAGAGGCAGTCATTCTGTTGTGACAGTGGGAAAGAAGGAGAAGGGAAAGGCAATGGACCACTATGAGCGGCCGGGCTATGGCAGAGACGCTGCCCCTGCTAGTAGAAGGTCTCCAGTCGGTTACCAATACTATAATGGTACGTTACTTTTTTTTCTCTTATTTTGTTCGCTTAGGGGTTTCAGATTCTGGTACTGGTGAATGAATTTAAATAAATAAGCATTTACATTTAAACTCCTTCTGATTGACTCTGCTAAATGGTAATCAAGGCCATTGATTGTTGATTGATCCATGAACTTCTGCCCATTTGAAACAATATGGATATGCCATTGTGGTGGTGCCCGCATCGATGAGAACATCCTCATATACTGAGGAGGCCCTCTTATGCCAGGCCAATGCTGGAAGTTTGCTTTCTTTGAAAAATGAAGAGCGTCCTAACTTCTTGCGGACTTCGATAAATTATAGAGTCTGACGTCCACGCGGGCACAGTTTGTGAACAATTTTACCCTATTCCCCTCCCATCGGATGGGTTGAAGTCATCCATTCTGACTTGTTTGGTCTCCATCATCGGTTTCCTCCCAACAGACACGATCTCATTGAATGAGACAGAGAAAGTGGTATAACGAGATGGTATTCCAGTATTACCCCCCCTTCAAGAAGGGCATTAGGCTTCTTAGAATCTAACAATGCATGTTCCCTCTATTTTGATCTACTTCTAATTTTCTTTGTCCTCGGGGCTTCCTACATTTAGAGGTGTCCTACTGAGAGTGTGGGGCTTGTTTCCTAGCAATCCATCAGTGCGGCAAGATGATTCAACTACAATTGGATCATGGTTGCGAGGCTCGATTTGTTAGCATAATTAGCATTAATGAAATAAGCTTGCTAGGAGTCTTGTATTCCCCATAGGTAACCTGACTTTATGCATTTTTTCATTAAGCCGTTGGATCTTGGATGCTGCATTCTAACAAAATATGCATATGCAAATGATTGTGGTCTTGACCAACTAACCAGCGAATGACTATTCATCAATTACTTGGTTGTCATACCTGTGATGCTGCTTAGTCTTTCAAGTCCATGATACTTAACTAATCTAGCAGAGCAACAACAAATACAAAAGTAGATTATCTTAAAGGGCACCCTTGGACATCCCAACATAATGTATTTTCGACATTGTTAGATTGAATCCCCATTGATCTCTGTCATATGATTGATTTGTTCAGGCTTTTCACAGATGCAAGAATTATTCATTTTCATTTTTGGATTTTAAGTTTGCGATGGAGTTTATTCAGGCAACTCATGTGCCCATCATTAGTGAAGATAAGAAATGATCATTGATTGAAAGATATGAAGCGATGCAACAGAGAAATTGTGGGGTCAGCTGATTGGATAAGATAGAAGGAGAAAAGGGTAAGAAATTAAAAGAAGAGGAAAAAACAAAAAAGATAAATTTAAAAACAGAAAAAACAAAAAAGATAAATTTAAAAACAGAAAAAACAAAAAAGATAAACTTAAAAACAGAAGAAAACAAAAAAGATAAACTTAAAAACAGAAAAAACAAAAAAAGATAAAGATTAAAACAAACAAATAAAGATAGGAAGGAAAAAGCAAAAAAGATAAAGATTAAAACAGAAAAATAGGAGAGAGAAAGGGGTAGGAAGTAAAGATGAGGAGAAGATTTGGGGAAAAAGGAATTAAAGATGAAAAGGTAAAGAAAAGGAGAAGATGGATGAAAATGAAGGAAAGGAGAATAAAGAATAAGGAGGAAAAGACGAGGGTGAGGCAAGGAGGATAGATAGTGAGAGAAAATCTAGGGAGATGAGGGGAGGGGCGAAAGAGAGGAAAATAAACCAGAAGGAAACTAAACAAAAAGAAAAGGTCATAAAAGTGTGGATTATTATGGGAGTCGAGGATTGACTGACGGAGAAACCATCTTCTTTATTAATATTGTTGGGGTTCCTTTCTATTTCGATGGCTTCTCAGATTAAGCGAGTGGAATAGTGGGGATCTTTAGCAAGGATTTTGGTTTGATCAGAGCAAATTCTTTCTCCGCTTTTATGACCTTTTCTTTCTGTTTAGTTTCCTCCTAGTTTCTTTTCCTCTATGTTCTCCCCTCCCCTCATCTCCCTCTTTTCTTTCTCTCTATTTGTCCCCCTTGCCTCACCCTCATCTTTGATTTCTTATTCTTTATTCTCCTCTCCTTCGTTTTCATCAATCTTCCTCCTCCCTATATTTTCTTTACCTTTTCATCTTTAATTCCTTTTTTCCCATATCTTCCCTTCATTTTTACTTCCTCCCCCTTTCTCTCYCCTATTTTTTTGTTTTTTCCTTTTCTTTTAATTTCTTACCCTTTTCTCCTTTTGTCTTATCCAATCAATCAACCCTTTCTCTCCCAACTTCCCTATTATCTATTATTTATTCTAATAACCTCGCATTGCTTCATATCTTTCAAKCAATGATCATTTCTTATCTTGATGATGAGTACATGAGTTGCCTAGAACGTCAAATTCAATAAACTCCATCACATATTTTAAATCCAAAAATGAAAATGAATAATTCTATCATATGAGTTTTGAAATATATTTTCAATTAATGATTGCTTATAGCCCAAGATACCTTTCCTTAAAAACCAACAAAGTTGTTTGGAACATGTCTTCCTTGTGTCTATTCTAATTTAACTTTTAAGTATTTCTAAGAGCACATTCTTGATTCGTTGGCCATAACTTTTGTTAGTCTTCGATTAGAAGAATTGGTCAAGATACAAATGGGTTAGTCATGACTTTGAGTGTTATCATCTTTCTATATGAGCTTGAGATTTTCTTTAATTGAATATGTCACATAGAGAATTTTCATAAACGCTCTTGTGTAAGTCATAGTTGAGTCTGATAAATTGGAAAGGGTTTGGAATTCACTAGCAACCTCTAAACACCCTTCCAAATTGAAGTAAGTGAATACTTAATTTTGACTTGTCAAATGAGTTTGTGAACATGGTTGATTTAAGGTAAATTGGCTTTTTGTTTGTTAAAGCAGGATGGGGTTTCTACATAGGTCAAGTCAACTAAAATAGAGTTCAAACACGAAAATAATCGTCTCTACAAAGAATTCTCAACTCGCTTACTTATTCTCAAATCAACATGCTTCTATTCTCAAATCGACATATTTGAGCTTTTCTTTAATTGAATACGTCACATAGAGAATTTTTGTAAGTGTTCTCGTGTAAGTCACAGTTGAGTCTGATAAGTTGGAAAGGGTTTGGAATTCAATAGCAACCTCTAAACACCCTTCCAAAGTGAAGTAAGTGAATACTTAATTTGACTTGTCAAATGAGTTTGTAAACATGATTTATTTAAGGTAATTTGGCCTTTTGTTTGTTAAAGCATGATAGGGTTTCTACATAGGTCGAGTCAACTAAAATAGAGTTCAAACACGGAAATAATCATCTCTACAAAGAATCCTCAACTCGCTTACTTATTCTCAAATTGATATGCTTCTATGCTTCTCAATTTTTAGATAGTCATTGGATTTGGTGACTTAAATCAACAGTGAGCCACCTTGTTGTTTCGAGGCCCCCCATAGGCAATTGGAAAAGCTCTATTCTTTGATTTTCCATTGTTTACTCTGCATTGTTCATTGGTTGTTAAAGCAAAAACATGATGGGACATCGTGGCCTCAAATCGTTCTTCTTTTACAATTGCTTCTAGTTAGGAACTTTCCCCAATTAGAACCTTTGTGGCAATAAGTTCGATCCATGGACAATGAATTAAATTATTGATGTTATTATATTGCAGATAGCTTCGTTGGCACTTTGTCTACGTCTCTTTCCTTCATAGGCATAATGTTTATGACGCTTTAGGTACTTTGTCAATGGCTTGAGTTGTGATTAGTTTCTTGTTGATGATGCTTGTCAACGATTTTTTTGGCAACTTTATCACATCATTTCTTTGTGTTACTTTCATTATTATTCTATCAACTTTCAATTGTTTCTAGGGACTTAGGCAAAATTTGCCTTTTGGCAACAAACCTCTTTGATGTGTTAGAGTTATCCTTTACCAAGGTTCTGATAATCCTTCACGATTTCACTTCTTATGATCTTTACTTCTCAAGCAATGGTCGTGAATGGGGTTTTATTCAAGATTAACATTCAAGTGATTTTATTTTACAAAATAACAAACTTTGCAAATGGGCATAACTGTTACTTAAAGCATTCCATGAAGCACATAACCAAAACTTATACCAAAATTTGCCTTTTGGCAACAAACCTCTTTGCTGTGTTAGAGTTATCCTTTACCAAGGTTTTGATAATCCTTCATGATTTCACTTCTTAGGAGCCTTACTTCTCAAGCAATGGTCGTGAATGGGGTTTTATTTAAGATTAACATTCAAGTTATTTTATTTTACAAAACAACAAACTTTGCAAATGGCCATAACTGCTACTTAAAGCATTCCATGAAGCACATAACCAAAACTTATATTAGACATAAAGTAAAGATACACAATGTCTAATTAATACTCTTATTTTAACAAGAAGCCATCAAAATTGATTACTGTAGGTATTAACTCACGAATATATTCCCTGAGTTGGGGTCTTGATTTGACAAGTGAACTTAGGTTCTATAACTCATTTATAGTGGCTTTATACTTATGGACCCTTTCTAGCCTCTTACAAGGATTGATGACAATTCAATAGCATAAGATATCCATTGGGTTATACTCTATTGCTACATCAAGCTTTGCTAACCTTTGATAATTAGTTAGTGGACCAAAAACAAGGTGGCACACTTCCATTGGGGAGTGCTTTCTTCGTGGAACATGCTTTTAGGAGATGAG
>ML787591.1:367802-403953 GCA_009831015.1 Picea engelmannii | reverse complement strand
GATCGTTTAAAGAAAACTTGGAAGTAATTCCAAGTGTGAAATTGTTAATATATGGCAACCACTTGAGTCACATCCCTAGAGGTCGATAGGTTAGAAAGGTTGACACAAATTGATGGATTCATGGTAGTATGATCGGCTTTGGAGGCGCTTGACAGAGACCATGAGTGTGTTTGAAACCTCATAAGTGGATGCATTTTTGGATTCTAGATTTTGCATGTTGTACCCCTCTATAGATGATGTAAGATTGCTAATGTATAAATATATATAATGTATTGGCAAAATTCATAAGTCACATGGCACTCTCCATTTAGGCCACATTTGTTGTGTCAGACATCTAGACACCCATGATACTTGGGATTTGAGTGTTGAACTCTGATGAGACACGTGTTCTTATTAGGCCATGTGTCTTGTATGTGTCTGACACTCTGGTCACACACGTCCTAACATTGGCCAATGGCTAATGTCCCTTGAATTGGCATTGGTCAATTATTTTCAAAGTATAAATAATTGGATCCTAATGCACCAATCCTAGAGCCAATCACTTTTGATGATGGTGATCCTCATTAGTGGTCATTTGCTATACTAGCAGATGCGGCACTTGCATTGGATACATTGGAGAAGGGTGGAGAGCACCATGACAGTGTCGATAGTGTTGACATTGAAGATATTGATTATGAGATCTAGGAGGATGAACTATGAGATTCTTCTACCCTATTTTGTATTTTCCATTGACATTCCCATCTATCATCTTAAATATTCTTGTGGGTTTGATGCATTGTGGTTCTATTTTCTAAATGTTCAAAAAACTTACATCTTTGTCCATATTTTATTTCTCTAATTATAATGTGTGTGTGTGTGTCCTCTATGCCTCATTTTGAGGGCTCTACATGTCTTGTGTTGGGTACTAGTTTTTCCGTGTCATGTGACTCAACAAAACTCAAAAGCAAGAGTTTAAGATGTCTTGAAGTCAGGATGTGATATGATGTGATATTATTTTTTGGGTGAATGTGCAGTGATATAGAATAACGAGGACAAGGATTCTGTCTATGTGGGATGTACAAGCTATTAGTGTTAATTACTGTTACTGTTGACATATTTATGCTTGAATGATTAATGCTATTTCCAAAACATCCTCTATTTCAATGTAATTTTCTGATATTAATGTCGATATATTTGACATGCAAGCGTATAAATGTTATTCTAGCATTTGATATCAGAGAGAACCAAGTCTGGTGTAACACTGCCCATGTAAGTGTGGTCTAGCGGCAAGCAGTGATGTGATTGGGCTTGTATTAACGCAGATACCCGGGTTCAAACCCCCCAAGTGGGTGCGGATGAGGTCAGGTGCAAGTCCTGGGTGACTTTGATGGCATAGATATGCCCCTCATAGTGCAGCAGCTTAGCCAAAAATACTCTACAAGGCATATTTCTCCAAGTACAAAGTCTGGTGTAACACTAAGTTATGCCTCCAATCTTCTTAAAAAGATTTTTGTTTCATAGATGCAGAGGAAGGGTAATGGACCAATAGTTGTATTTCCCTGGGGACTTTCATGGTAAGCTTGAAATATAGACTTGTTCATATGCAAACTTTCTATTCACAATGACCTAGTGACCACTTTCACAATTTTAATGATTCTCTCTTTTATCTTTGAAAACAGCTAGGAAAAATCCTCTTCCAATAATTTTTCGCTGTTAAGTCTTCAAACTTCTGACTAAAACCACAGGTTATTGAACTTGTAACAGAGCACAGTCTAGAAGGCTTGCCACATCATCCTCAAACTCTGTTGGTTTTATCACAATTTCAGTTACATCCTCCCTAGCTTTATGAGCATATTCTGTTCTTTAAGATCCAAGCCTGAAATATTTTCCCTAGTTTCTTAACCAATCTTTTCAGATTTGCTAATTGTAGTGGATGCCCACTAAAAATCTCTATTAGATACATTCTGTATGATGAGGTGGTTGTTGAGGGGAGCAGTGCTTCTCCACTTCTCCATTTAAGATCCAACAGTCCAAATGAGGATTTCTACCTCGATTCAAAGCCTTTCACTCTATAGTTGCTCTTGTTCCCGACTCCTAAAGGCTCCAGGAGCCAGTCATTATATTGGATCTGTGATTATGTGATTTTGGTTGAGTTTAGATAGTTGATTTTTGATGATATGTTGTGTTTTGCATTCTATTTTAGAATGTCTTGCAGTGTCTTGTATTTTCCTGTTCTACTTACTAGGTAAGATTGATTTGCATGTAGGTTTTTTTTAATGTGCTTCTCTTATGTTATCTTGTTATAAGTTTCTAGTAGTATTATTTGCATTCTTGTTTCTTGGATTTTACCACTCAAGCTTCAACTATGTTTAACTGCTGTATTTCCCTTCATTTAGTCTTCGTCCTGTTCTTGATGGCTGCCCCCAAAGCATGCATAACTATTATTTGTACTCTGTTTTTGTGATATCAATAACAAGCCAATCCTGTTCTTTTTTGTATATTCAGGAAGAGAACGTGAACTTGATCCCTATGGAGCTCCTCACATGGAAGGACGTGATTTACTGTCTGCAGGTAGAGACTGTCAACTTGATCCTTATGGACCTACTCAAATGGACATATGAGATCACGTTTAACTACTTTCTTTGCCTTCATGGTTGCTCCAAAACACACAACTATTATTTGTACTTTGTTTTGTAATAACAAGGCAATCCTGTTGCTTTTACATCTTCAGGAAGAGAACGTGAACTTGACCCCTATGGACCTCCTCGCATGGAAGGACGTGATTTACTATCTGCAGGTAGAGACCATCAACTTGATCCTTATGGACCTGCTCAAATAGACAGACGCGATTTATTTTCCTCAGGTAGAGAACATGATCTTGATTCCTATGGAACTCGAATGGAGGGGCGAGATTTATTATCTTCAGGCAGAGAACGTGATCTTGACTCCTATAGACCTCGATTGGAGGGTCGGGATTTATTATCTTCAGGCAGAGATCATGAACTTGACTCCTATAGATCTCTTCGCACAGATGGACGGGCTTTATTGTCTTCAGGTAGAGAATGCTAACTTGACTCCAATAGTAGTGTGGATTGGTATTATTTGTTAAACTTTGACTAAAGTACAAGAACTGGAACCATATTGAACTCGACAAGCTGATGAACATTTCTATGGACCTTTTTACCTAGAACGACACTATGATGATCGCGATCGTGACATTCCTGCTGTTTCTGCTGGTTGGAGAGAGCGGGATCCTCTTATAGGGGGCAGAGATTTATTCAGGGACAAGGTATATTCTTTGATGCCTGTGTTTTGCTGTTCCTTTTTATTATTTATATGCTCAAATATGACAATGTTAAAGTTATATGATATATCTTATATGTAAGTTTGCAAATATAGTGTTAGTTTAGTAGTATTGGTTTAATTTGATCTTTGAGCATCTCTTTTGTTTGATAGTCATGAATAAGTTTGTAATATATCGTCAGCTGTTTTCTAGATGAGAAGCCTATGTGGCTTCATAGTAACCCTTCTGTAATCAATATATGCCTACACTTTCATATTATATTTAACAATTCGTCACTTTTTGGCTTTGTAAATCCAGACTATTAATGGAACAGGTGGGATGCATGCAAATGATTTTGAAGGAACGGTCCTTGGTATTGGATCCAAGAGGGTTCACAGTGCTAGCTTTGATGATACATCTCTGATAGGTTCAGGCTCACGATTTGATAGAGGCATGGGTAGCCTGCAGGGGTCTCTTGGTCGTGATGGACATGGTCGGGACATTGCACCCACAGGTGGAGGTGCAGATTCTGCTCGAGAACCAGTACTGTTTATTGATGGGCTTCCTTTAGAATGCACTGTCAGAGAAGCAGCTCGTATCCTTTTTTAATGATCCTTGTTAGAGGCACATTACCTGATACTAGTTATTATAATGACATGTTCATGCTGGATCTTGGGCATAGTATTATAACAGGTTTGGTCTTTTCTTGCTTGGCTGTTTTATTGTTTTCTTTGTTGGAATTATTAACAAAAGAAGTTGGTTTCTTAAGAGTTTTAAAGATATCTTTCGTCCATTTATTGGATTCAAAGAGGTGCGAGTTGTCCATAAAGAGCCTAAAAGAGTAGGTGCTTGTTAGATGCATTTCGCACGATTTCTATTTTATGGTGTATTTTGCACTCTATATGCTTTCATGAGGCACATTTCATACTTAAATTTCTGCAGTCACTGAACTAACAATTAGAAGTTGACAGCCTGGAGGAGAAAAGTCCGTCTTATGCTTTGTCGAGTTTACTGATTTAAGGCATGCTGCTGTTGCTCGAGAGGCTTTGCAAGGTGAGTCATGGACAGCTTGTTTCTTTGGTACAGCTATCTTTATGAAAAATTTGGTGCTCTCCAGGGATTTCAGTTTAAATCAATGCAATTTTCTTTCCGTTGGCCAAAGGCTAGCTCTATCTTGTAATCAGTTCATTGGGTGTGTTTTTATTAGGTAATTATGTTTGGTTATCTTTATTCCCTTTGGTTAATGGGCATTTCGCTTGACTACACATCGTGAGTACATAAAGGAAACTAGTAAACAAAAATTTCCTAGATTCATGGGAATTCATTATTTTCTTTTGAATCATTTTACAAACCCGCTTATTATTTTAAAGAAACCATGTTTAAAAGAGGAAACCGTACAGGCCCATTGTGGCTATAGAGATATAATTATATATCTGAGAGGAAAAGTTATAATCTGAAGAGGCAGAGTTAGTCATGCTTCACTTAATTGTACTTTGGAGCATTAATTTTGCATAGGGATGAACTGCAGCCATGGTTTCCATGAGTTGAATTTTTATTTTTTTTCATCTAATTTATGGAGTGCAGTGTAACTTATGGGCTAGTATGATAGGGGGAAAATATGTTTACAAGAAGATGCTGATCACTCACCAATAGAAAACTTAGATTATTGCATATACCAAACACTGGTAGTGTGTTATCCAACTCAAGGAAATTGTCAATCATCGCCAGTATCTAGTTACAATGTCCTGTGCCCATAGCCATAGCAAACACCCTTACTTGTTATCTCGAGTTATCTTGTCATTCTTTTAAGTTTTGCATATGTATACCAAACACCCTATTCGAAAGCAGAGGGGTTTTAGACATAACAGTGCCCTCCCTGTGTAACAACTCCTTGATATTATTTAAAACTTTTAATGTAATATATTTGACAGTTTCCAAAAAAGGGTTGAAGAATTTTTTTGTTCACCACAAATTGCTATTCAAATCTTTAATGAACACTATTTTTTGTTTTTCGTGAAGTTGAAGATCAATTATGAGCTTCTATCTTTTCCCTTGTTATGCTATTCATTTAAATATGGTCTCGCATCTGATTATGTTTAGTTTTCCAGGGTATAAAATTGATGAACATGACCCCAATTCCGGAACTTTGCGGATATCATTTTCACTATATTCTAGTCGCAAGGGTTCTCATCATGAGGAGCCACGAGGTGGACGTTATCCTAAGCGTGGTCACAGGGCTTGATTTGCCCCAGTTTAAATATCTATTTATTTTTAATGGTTGAACATCTGAAAGATGCGGCGTACAACATACTTGCAAAGCATATAGATTTATGACATAAGTAACGTATATTGCATGTGGGAGGTGACTGCCCTAGCTGCTGGTTACTTCAGGTCATAATGCACATTGAGGCTGAATATTTCTGCTCTATATATAACCTAGGTAGTTTGTTGGGTAATCCATCCACTTGTTCATCTCT
The DNA here is from genome assembly GCA_009831015.1 of Picea engelmannii. NCBI lineage: Eukaryota > Viridiplantae > Streptophyta > Pinopsida > Pinales > Pinaceae > Picea > Picea engelmannii. The sequence goes on along the minus strand of ML787591.1, from coordinate 398,214 downwards.
TTAAAAACTAAGAGTGTGATGACCTCATTTTGGTACGGAAGGGTGTTTAATTTTATTTAATTGTGAGTTTAGACATTAGTAGAAGCCTTTTTTGTTTGCAAGTTTTTGTTGGAACTTGGGTAGTTATACATCTTTCTATCCTTGTAATTTCAACTATTAAGTGAAAAGAAAATTAATTCAACATACCCCATTTAGTGAAAATCGTAGGAAGAAAACTTGTTGATTTCTTCCAATCTAGTGTTAGATTGAATTAACTCTCAAGTCTATACTTGTTAATTTCTAAACTTTAGACTTCATAATGCATGGAAGTTTCTCACGTTATGATTTTCGGGATTTGCTATTTGATCTGGTGTAGCCCTTCAACTTAGTATCATGTAGAGTGTAGCATTGACAGGATTTGTTTTCTCCAAAGCAGAGTGATTTAATAAACTTGCTCTTTCAAGTTTTATTCCTCTCTTCAGCATTTGGTTCTATTTTGTCATGTAATCTTGCCAATGAGGATATCTGATTGTTAGTGTGCATTAATTTATTTGGATGTGTGAGATATCCGGAATAAGTAGATCTTCAGCAGATTCATTATAGCATGGTCACATTTATGTTAATCTATGCATGCCCATTTTTAATGTGTCACAGTAGGAGTGAGCACGCCTTGAAGATCTCAACAATATTTACTATTTTATGTTTGCAAGTAGAGTGTTTATTTCCCAAGGATAAAATATTGATGTTAATAGTGACATTTGTATAGATCAATAAAGATAGGATCCTGTGCAGAAGCCACCGGAAAGGGGTATTTTTTCGGTTAAAATCACCTAGGAGTTGCAGTTGGGCTCTGCTGCATGTTTCTAAAGGTCTTCACTCAGAGTTGTGGTCTTCCTTCAGAGGTATGCCCGTTATGGTGGGATAATAGTCACTTATTGCTAATAAATAAAAGCTATTGCAGGCATGCATACTTGATAAGAGGATGCATCGCATACCTATAACCAACTAAATGCTTTGTTCAAACCAGCCTTTTTAACATCAGCTCTTGGGTTCAGGGACACGTGGAGGGATTTTCAAATATTAGGGGACGCCATAGGGGATTTTGGGGTCCCCTATTTTGGAGACCCGGATCCAGGTATTAAATATATAAAAATACAAACAATAATAGAGTAGATTTATTATACATAACAAACCACAAATTCATATAATTAATGCAACATCCAGCCCAAAAGGTTAGCTTGATTGACATATGTTGTACAAAAGTTCAAGGACCTCTCAAGATCAATCCCATTAAGTCCCTTGGGGTTCCCTGTAAAAGGCACAAGGTTGGTCGGGGTCTCATGGACATCTGGAAAGGCTCCAGCGTGAACTGTCCAGGGACTCATGCATGTCTGGGATAACCTTGGGAGTTATCCCTGCTTTCCTAATAGGGGGAGATAGGCTAGAACACTACTATAGCTTGAGGGTATGCAATGCAATCTCTTGTAGACCCATTACCCAGGGCTGAAAACGCTTCAAAACTTTTAATATTAAGATAAGCCCAAGGGGTTAACTCAACAGGTTGTCACCGATGTTACTAGGCATTTGGCTGGTTCCATGCCATCAAGCGCACAGTTCGAATCTCCTTGGGTTAGATGCACTAGTATACATAGATAGATTTAGTAGGGATGCCATCCATGAATGTGGGGAAACATCTCTTGAGATTCCTTGCAAGGTTCTCCATGGGAAAAGATAATGCACATCCATAAACAAACACTGTTTGGAAATGGTAGTCAAAATAAGGGAATCATTATATTTTTCATTATAGAATCACAAACGTCCAAATCAAAATGTAGATACCTTTTTACAGAAATTAGGTTTCAACTTAGTATGTCGTAGGTGAGAAAGGACAAAAGTTAGTATTTGGCAGGGTTAGATAGTAAAGAAAAAGGCAAGGTGAGGGTGGTGACTCTTACCTTGCTATACAGGGAAAAATTAAAATTTAAGTTTTCATTCTGTTTTTTCTTGATTGTACGTTGTATTGGGCTTTTATTTTGACCTTGTGGCACGATGGTACTCATGGACACCACCAGTGCTTGGGGATATCACCCAAGAATTGTTTGTCTTGTTTTAGCAGCCCGAGACGTTATTCTTGACATGCCCGTCTCTCACATATCAAGGATGTGAAACATTGCAATTGTCTCAGAGCCTCCAAAATATATCAACCTTTTTAAAGATAGGGTAGGTTATTAAGTACTTGCAAACAAACACTAAAACACTAATATATTTGTAGACATGCATGCTACACAGTTCAACATAGGCATTTGGACTTAAAACAATATCTTCAACCTAGAACCATTGACAATGTAACATCGATTTTTTCCACTAGTTTATTTTCAAATGGTTGTAATGATCTTGACACACAAGTATGCCAATGTGAGTTTGATTGATGGTGATGTGTACTTATGAATTTCTGAATTTCTGTTTGTGAAAATTGAATTCAAATATTTTTTCTTGTAAATAGTTCAACTAATCAAGTAAATAATTGTTGGATTTCATTTTAGGCTTATTCTGAACTCATATTKCTGTTAGAGAATCAAAGCTCTAGTTTAGTATTAAATGMATSTTTTAGATGTTARTGGATATAAACACTAGTGATATGTAACCAATGGAACATTTAGATGWTARGGTTAGGTGGTTAATACGATGTGTACTTAGTTATGAATTTCTGTTTGTGAAAATTGAATTCAAATATTTTTTTCTGGTAAATAGTTCAACTAATCAAGTAAATAATTGTTGGATTTCATTTTAGGCTTATTCTGAACTCATATTGCTGTTAGAGAATCAAAGCTCTAGTTTAGTATTAAATGCATCTTTTAGATGTTAATGGATATAAACACTAGTGATATGTAACCAATGGAACATTTAGATGATAGGGTTAGGTGGTTAATACACCTATTCAATGGAACATTTAGATGGTARGGTTAGGTGGTTAATACACCTTATATCCAATTCAAGGTGTTGTAAGAGAGTGGTATATGTTGGAGAATCAAAGTTTTAGCATTGGTATTAAACGCTTCTTTTATATATTAGTAGACACAAACACTAGAGATATGTGGCCAATGCCACATTTAGATGTTAAGGTTGGTGATTAGCCCACCATATATCCAATTCAAGGTGCTATGAGAAAGTGGTACTTGTATATTGGGTAGCCAACCTCAAGATTGTGTGAATGTATTTGCTACAACATAGTAAATATGACTTTTATAATTCTCTCCATATTATTTATAGTATCAAAATATGATACCAATCTTGGACTAAAAAAGTGTATTATTGTGCTATGTATAGTATCAAAATATGATATCAATCTTGGACTAAAAAAGTGTATTATTGTGCTATGTATAGTATCAAAATATGATACCAATCTTGGACTAAAAAAGTGTGGAGTCAAAGTTCAATGAAAAGGGTAGTGTTATGTTCAAAGAGAAAAGAGAAGTGTTGAGTCAATGTTCAACATAGGTTTGTTTAAGTTCAAAGATAATTTTTTTATTTTAAAGTAAAGTTCCACACAAAGGTTTGGTTTGTGTTATTAAAGCATGATACCAATCTTGGTCTTTATGAATTAAAGTTCAAATATAGAAAAACATGTGGAATCAAAGTTCAGTAGAAGGTTTGTGTTTTAAATTCAAAGATTAACAAAAATGTGGAATCAAAATTCAACACAAAGGTTTGTAATGTTCAAAAAAAAAAAAAACTGAGTTAAACGTCTACACAAAAGTGTGTTAAGTTCAAAGATAGAAAAATGTGGAGTCAAAGTTTACTGTTCAATACAAAGGCTTGTGTTATTCAAGATTGGTGTAGGTGATATTACATCATAACCAAGGTGACAATATGCATATACAAAATGTTCCTAATTTTGGCGAGACAAGTGGAAGTGTCGGTTTTTAAAATTAAAACAATGTGCAAGTGTAGTGTAATTTCTAAGCTGAAATTAGAGAAGGTACAATAACTTGGTTAAAGTTCCAAACTACTAGTAAGAAATAGAGTCGATGGGCAGAGAAGAAAATCAATTTTTTGGGCATAAGTTTTGATAAGAATTCAGAGTGTTGATCATAGGAGGAAGAGGGAAATATTTCATACTTGCCAATGAATCTATCACACCACCATCGACATGACCATATAATTTATTATGCTGATAAAAATAATTGCCAATACAAGCATTTCATGCAATGACATCTCGAAGCAACAATCAACAACATTGAGAGATCCACATTCTTCAATGAAAATTGACACAAGTGTAATAATCTTGACTTGCAACAATTAAAGAATCTTTGTAACCCAATAAATTTTTGTTTTTAGGGTTTTAATTGCAAATTTAGAAGTTTCACTTCACAAGGAGGTTTCCTGAATCTAGGGACTATAAATTTCAGCCTTAGGGTGATCTGAAATATTAATTTACATTAGCAAACAATGGACAATACTTCGTCTCACTTCAACCCAACATGCTAGGTTGTCCAAGAGAAATTATATCAAACATATGCCAACAAGTTCTAGCCCTTTAGGGCACACCTTTCCAAGCATAAACCAGATATGAGATCACTTTAATTACTGCAAATTTTCAATAGTGAATCTGCTCTATTATCTCTAGGATATATGTTAATTGCTTATATGTTATGTCAAATTAGCATGAACAACAAGTGCTTCAAGAAGACAATGCACCCTGAAAATCAAATATACACTATTTTGGATTGTTGAAAACTTCATATATATATATATATGATATAAAGAAAGTACATGCATATACTCACATCTTATCACACATGCACAATTTTTCAAGCTCTCCAAAACTCTAGCTAGTGAAAACTATGAAAATCCTAGTCACTATCAAAGATCTACAACAAACTAGCATCAATAGTGACAAGTTCGTTGCTTCAACATTTGTCTCCCACAAGTGTCCTAGCTGTCTCCTCTTATCCTCTTCAATCAAGCATAACATGTAGCATAAGGGCTTTTAAAACCCTAGTCTTGCTTGATCACAATAGCTATAAGAACAATACTTCTGTATCCTTTGGTATTTGTCGCAAACACTAGCTTCTTTCCTTTCTTTAGGGTGGAACCTTAACCCTAGAAAACCCTTGAACTTCTCCAAGAACTCTAGCTCTCTAAGACAACGAAATAGTACGGTGAAGAGTACAGAGAGAGAGAGAGAGAGAGAGAGAAGTTCACTCCACTCACATCTTGAACATAAGACGATGAATGAATAGTTAGAGAAAGGACTCTCACCTTCCTCTATTGAAATGAGAGGCAAGGGAGGCCAATAATATAAATTTGAGCATAAACCCTTACAACCAACCTATCTCTAACACGCAAGTCTACACATGAAGCACTAGACTCCAAGAGGACAAATATCAAGCTTCAATGTGATGTTGCCAATAAGCAAGGCTCTAAGGCATGAAAACTCAATGTGATGTGTCCAATGCTCCTCCTCAACAAGCCTCCAAGACTCCAATGTTCCTCCAAAGCAATGTGCTCCTCAAGGTCCACCACACCTACATGATTGCATTGTCAACCCAAGGGTCCTTAAGTCAAGTACAAGCCTCCAAGCAAGCAATCAAGTGTGCTAATGCCATTTAGGACTCAATGCTCTCCTTCGAAATGCCCAACGCTCCTCCAAATCCAGAGATCCTCCAAGCAAGCACTCAACCTCCATGTCTCCATCATGAAGTCACCACATTGTGAAGGTCTCCAACATTCGAAGGAAGAATGCCACAAAAACATCAAGCAAGGTCTAACAATCCAAGAGTAAGCCACCTCCACATGTGCATGTCTATCATGAAACAATCAAAGGTCACCCATACACCATGCACGCAATATCAAATGAAGCATCCTAAAACAAGGTGCAAATGCTTTAGAAGTAACCCTAAAAGCCAACACTTCCTCTTTACAAGGAAAACGTTTTCACAAGCACCAATGTTCTCTCTTCACAACTCACTCAAACCTATCATATGCAAATATGTACTTGTTGTAGTCACATAATCACTTGTTGGGTCATAGAAAGGAATACTCACTTGACCATCGCACTCCTCCATCAAGGCATCGCGCCTTACCTCCTCAAAAGAACTAGAAGGCTCACAAATGGAAGTAGTCAATGCCATATGAGTAGCATATCTTCTAAGAGGTATACTCACCCTCACTAAAGTTTTGAGCACTCCTACATGGTCTTGTACATCTTGTAATGTTTAAGTAAGCCATCTCGACTCCCTGTTCAATGGAGTAGTAGGTGAGGGCATATCCATCCCCAATTTCACTTCGTCCACCCTTGAATTTGACTTAGCCCTAACCTCTAAATTAACCTCTAGAGCAACAACCTCCCCTATCTCCTCAATCACTGAAGGAGAATCATGTGAACTAGAAGATCTCACATACTCATCAAACTTCACATCTCAGCGCACCATAGTCTTTTGTTGTGCTGGAATGTAGATCTTATAAGCTTTGTAAGTTTCATTGTATCCAATAAAAATATACTTAATATTCGAGGGTTCCAACTTTGTCCTCTTCTCCTCATAAAACATGAATATAATCTAGACTACCAAATAAATGAAAATCACACATCTGGTTTCACACCTCTAAATGCCTCTTTGGTGTCTTGTTCTTCAAGATCCTTTGACGATGCTTGTTCAATATGTATATGACTATTACAAACCTTTTCCCAAAGACACATGGACATATCCATAGCATGAATAAGAGAAATAGAGGTCTCAACAATAGACATGTTCTTCCTCTTTGCAACCCCATTTTGCTAAGGGTTGTAAGGTATTGGTAACTCTCTCTTGATCCCTATCTCCTTGCACCAAGAACCAAACTTACTAGAGGTATACTTGCCTCCATTACTTGGGCGAAGCACTTTGATCTTCTTTCTTGTTCAATTTTCAACCAAGGCCTTGAACTCCATAACTCATTGAACACCTCATTCTTAGTCTACAAAAAATAAATCGAGGTCCTTTGAGAGAAATCATCAATGAAGATGACATAAAACAAGCTACCCATCAAAGAGGAGGTAGACATAGGTCCACACACATATGAATGAATCAATAAAGACTCTCTCTTGATTTATGCTTGTTGCTAGTCTAAAATAACCTTGACATGCTTTCCAAGTGCACATCTCCTACATACACTTTCCTTCTCTATCTTGAAGTTCTACAATCCTTTGCACAAAGTTCTTCAAGAGAGGAAGTGCTTCATAGTGTACGTATCCAAATTCCCTATGCCATTTCTCACACAAATAGGTACCACCATGCACCAGAGCACCATTCTTTGTTAGATTTGCATGCAACCTATAAAGGCCTCCAACTCGAACCCCTTTTTCCAGAACACGGGTTCGATCTCTAATGATGATCTTCTAAGCATCAAAATTAGTGTCACAATAAAGATTTTCATCAACCCATGAACAAATAGAACATCATTCAACTCAAGAACATCACTTGATGGCATCTAGAATGAAATGGAGCTCAATTTTCTCAAAGGATAAGTAGCATCATCACCCAACTCCACACTTAAACCTCTTTCCTGCCCTTGAATCTCAGTGAAGAGTTCCCTGTGATAAGTTACATGTCTCAATGCCTCGTTGTCCATATACCATCCAACACTTGACATGATTGTAAAAGACAAACAAGAGACCATGGAGAAGGTCGTCTCAAACTAGGATGATCATTCATCCACAATTGTTATAGTACACGTTGCAATTTGTTTGACCTTCTCCTTCTTAAGAAATTGACTGGCATAATGCTCCATGAGGTGACATTTAGAACATTTCAACTTACTCAAGTCTTTCATTCATGTACTTGAATATTCCTTGTTATCCTTCTTGTACACTTTCTTTCTCCCCTTTGTCCTCCCAACATAGGTTACATCTTCTATGTCCTTTTGCTACATTGAATAGGTCTCCAACTTGATCTATTGTTGCAAAAGTTTATCCCAAAGCTTCTCAAAATTCAGAAATTTCTCATGAGCACAAACACCTTGGACAAAAGGCATCCAAGATGGAGCCAATCCATTCAAGAATAGACACCAAATCCTTGTCCCACACATTTGTTGCTATGGCAACCAATGTATCTTTCAACTATGTGGCCTCGATAAGATAGCTCATCATCATGTTTGTCTTACTACTATGGATTGCAGAAAGCTTGTTCCTCAAGAGAATATATAAAGAAACAAAATTACTTTTAAGTAAACCAACCAAAGTATAAAACATATCCTTATCGGTCTTCTTCTCTGCAATGTTTATAAAGAAACAAACAATACTTTTAAGTAAACCAACCAAAGTATAAAACATATCCTTATCTGTCTTCTTCTCTGCAATGTGAGAGATGATGTGATCCTTCACTTAATCAAGAATGATTCACTTTGCCTTGACCTCCTTGTTATGGGTGGCCAACAATTTGAGACCGGTTGGGGTAGCAATCACTTTCTCAACATGCCCCCCGCATCTTGGCTTTCTCCATAAGCATATGTGGCCTTAGGTTCCAAGGCATGAAATTGGAAGCACCATCCAACCTATCACACTCTAAGATAGAGAGTCATCATCCTACAAATTCGAAGCACATCTCAAAGCAAAAATCAACAACAAACAAGTAGAACAACCTTTTAAGGGTTCCAACACTTCTTCCAACCATACTAGGGTTTCATTCTCAACAACCTGTAAATAGATCAAGCACTCCTAGGTACAATACAATTGAAATACCAACTCCTTAACCAAAAGAGTGATTCCAACAAGACAACTCTAATACCATGTAAAAATTTCTGTTTTAGGGCTTTTATTGCAAATTACAAAATTTAACCTTACAAGGAGGTTTCTCGGATCTAGTCCTTGTGAAATTTATCCTGAGGGTGGATTTAATTTTTTTATTTATAACAATGAATAATAGACAATATTCCATTTCACTTCAATCCAACACACTAGGGAGCACAAGAGAAAATATATCAAACATATGCCAACTACTTCCAACCCTTAGGGCACACTTTTCCAATCATAAACCAAATCTGAAATCACTTAGTAAATATGCTCTATTATCTTCAACATGAAAAAGAAGTGGTGGAAATTACTCAATCAATAAGACAATGCACCCTGAAAATCAAATATGCAATTACACAATTTTGGAGAACTGAAAACTTCATATATATATATATATATAACAAAAATGAAGCACATGTACATAATGAACTTATCACATGTTGGTACAATTCTTCAAGCTCTCCAAAACCCTAGCTAGTTAAAACCATAAAAATCCTAGCCATCACCAAACATCCACAACGAGTTAACATTATCACCAACAAGTCCTTTAGGCTTCGACACTTGTTTCTCACAAGTGTCTTAGACGTCTCCTTTACTTCTTCTCAATCAAGCATAACAAAATAGCTCCAGGTTTCTCTCTCTCTATATATAACAGAAATGAAGCGCATGTACATAATGAACTTATCACATGTTGGTACAATTCTTCAAGCTCTCCAAAACCCTAGCTAGTTAAAACCATAAAAATCCTAGCCATCACCAAACATCCACAACGAGTTCACATTAACACCAGCAAGTCCTTTAGGCTTCAACACTTGTTTCTCACAAGTGTCTTAGACGTCTCCTTTACTTCTTCTCAATCAAGCATAACAAAATAGCTCCAAGTTTCTAAAACTCTAGTCTTCTCTAACAAGAGCTACAAGAACAATGGTTCCTTATCCCCTAGGATTTATTACAAATCCTACCTTCTATGCCTCCTTTAGGGTGAAACCTTAACCTTAGAAAACCCTTGAAATTCTCCAATAACCCTAGTGCTCCAAGACAAAGAGAGATAATATGATGAAGAGTATAAAGAGAAAGAAAGACATGTTCACTCCACTGACATCTCTAACACAAGATGATGAATGAATAGTTAGTGAAATGGATCCCTCCTTCCTCTATTTATATGGGAGGTAAGGGAATCCAACAATATAAAGTGGGCTTAAAGACTTACAATCAATCCATCTCTAACAAGTAGGTCCACACATGTGAAGCTGTACACTCCAAAAGGACATATGGCAAACTCCAAGGTGATGCTATCAATAAGTAAGGCTTCAAGGCATGCATTCTCCATGAGATGTGTCCAATGCTCCTTCTCTACAAGCCTCCAAGACTCTAATGCTGCTCCAAAGAAATGTGCTCCTTCAGGTCCACCACACCTACATCATCAATCCCTTAACCCAAGCATCCTAAAGTCAAGCACAAGTCTCCATGTAAGCAATATAGTGCGCCCATGCCATATAGGGCTCACATCCCTACTCTAGAGGGGTAGTCCAACCTAGGCCAGAAAGGCCTCCCTTCCAACCCCAGCATGTCCCTGGTATCCTAGTTCCCCCTCATGTCTCATTACAACCTGAAGTCCTTGAAAATGACAGATGGTAAGAGATTGTTCATCCAACAGTCTCCCAACATCATGGCTGGCCCAATTTGTCTCTACCTTCTCCTTCTCAACCAGTTAACCCAATTGTCCAAATTTCCCCTACACACTCACCTGTACAGTCTTCCCACGCAAGCAAGAGAATCAAAACCAAAGCCCACCATGCACACGATAAAGGAAAAGTTGTTGCTGCCCCCTCCTCTCCCTCAAGTGATTCCACCAAATCTGTTTCATCCCACATGCACTTGAGATATGACTGCTCTCATGTTATCAGTGAGATCAAGCCTAAAGGCTCCACATAGCCTAAGGATAATTTAGAGAAATCAAAGGGAGACAACAGTAACAAAGGGAAAATTACCTCCCAAAGTGGCAAATATGGTTTTTGAGTATGTTTATTTATTGATTGTTGAGAACATTTGACTATTGAAGTTTTTGGACAACACACTATTTTTGGATATTTTGGATATTATATTTTTGGATATGGTTTAAAATATCATTGATATTAATTTTCAAATTATGAGAGTGATGATGGGAGCCACAAGGAGGGATGTGTTTGATTGATTGAATAGTTGTGTTTATTTTTGTTAAGAAACTAAAGGGAGTCACAAGGGGTCCCACCTACTAGTTATTATTTAATAAATACCCAATTCTTATTATATTAAGTTTTCCCCTAAACTAAAAGTTAGTTGAGTTTTAGTTAACTTAACTAAAAGAAGTAGTTGAACTACTTCAACTAATTTTGATTGCTTAAAGGCAAAAAGAGAAGGAAGAACAAGGGGAGAATAGAAGGAGAAAGCATACTAAGGTCTGTTCTTGAGTTTATTGAGATAGTTCAGTTTTCATTCATTCTTTAATTCATCAAAAGCCTAATTCTCTTTTATGATAGCAGGGTCCTATTGTAGACAACAAGATTCAAGGTTGAATTACATCATTCAGACACTTGTTTTTCAGAGGTGTTGATTTATATTTGATAGTCCGTGTAGACTTGTCTGTTTATGAATTAAATTTCATGACTGATAAAGGATATTGTGCAGAGTCGAGTGGGCAGAAATCTGTGGCAAGCTAATCCAACTTTGAAAGTTCAGTTTTTTACTTTCTGTCAGAAGTCCTTTTGTATGGTTTTCATCGGGGACATCTAAGTTTGACTTTTGTCCAAACTTCCTCGGGGATTTTTGTAAAGAGAACGATTCTTTTGATTTCTTGGAATGAAATAAGTGATTTCTATTCTGTCTCATCTATGTTAAATTGTGACTTGGTATTTTTATTTTGTCTCCACATTTGCTTTTGCATTTGTTATACTCAGAAAATTATATAAAGATATTGAATTTTACAACAATATTTTATTATAAAAAATCATCCTAAGCCCTTGTAACTAATACTTGTGGATTAGGAAATGAATTTTGAGGCTATAAACATAGGGTGATATTCCCGTCTATCTTGCCTTAGCCAAGCAAGATCTGAAAATGATTGAGCAAGATTATTTCATATCTTTTCCTCAACACCCACTTCTTGGGATGATGCATCCTTAACATGTCCTCTAACACTTGGTTTACCCTCTATGTCTTCCCATTAGTTTGAGGGTGATAGGTTGTACTAAATAGAAATTTAGTTTCAAAACCAACAAACAAAGATTTCCAAAAATTTGAAGTAAATTTTGTATCTCTGTCTAATATGATTTCCTTAGGCATCCCATGTAGTGTAAATATTTCTTTCATGAAAATATCTATTGCCTTGCAAGTTGACTTTATGGGGACAAAGTAAGCATCCATGCTCAGTTTGTCTACAAAGACCATAATAGTGTCATTTTGTTTGGTTGATTTGGGAAATCCTATGATGAAATCCATGGAGATGGTTTCCCATTTCCATTTGGGAATTGGTAGGGGCTGTAATAGCCCTGTTGGATGCCAGTGCTCTGCCTTAACCTGCTAACATTCTAGACATTTAACTAAGTAATCAACTATGTCATTTTTCAATCCAGGCCAATAAAACAATTTTTCAATGGTTATGATCATTTTCTGATAACCAAGATGACCAGTATATGGTATTTTATGTAGTTCATCCATTATGAACCTCTTCAAGTCATCACAATTTGGAATATACAACCTACCTTTGTAAGTTATCAGGCCATCATTCAACAATTGATATCCCTCATACTTCATCCCTGTGGGATCTTGATCTAGGTATGATTTCACAATTTTGAAAAATGCATCTGGTTCTTTTTCACTTTTGACTCTTTCCTTGATGTTTGGTTCACAGGTGCTTATAGCTTTTAGGTGAATCATTTTCATACTTCTACTAAGGGAATCATCCACCCTATTTTCTTTTCCTTTAATATGTTTGATTTAAAAATCAAACTTATTAAGGAGATTCATCCACCTAGCTTGTCTAACATTGAGTTTGGTTTGGTCTAACAAATATCTCAGGCCACTATGGTCTGTCATAAGTACGAATATTCTTCCTAGGAGGTAATTCCTCCACATTTTTAAAGCATGTACTATGGCAGCCAATTTCAAATCATGGGTCACATAATTGATCTCATGCTCATTCAATTTTTTGGATTCGTAGCAAATCACATGCCCTTCTTGCATAAGGAATCCTCTCAGTCCTTCCTTGCATGCATCTTTATAGACGAGGAAATCTTGTCCAAATGAATCTAACTCCATTTTTCTGAAGGGAGGTGATTGGATAAACAATATTGGAAAACCCCTTTATGAACCTCCTATAGTATCATGCTATGCCCATAAAGGATTTGATATCAGAGACATCATTTGGGGTAGGCCAATCCATAATGGATTTGATATTGTCAGGGTCAACTGCCACTCATTTTTCATAGATAACATGGCCTAAGTAATGGACTTGTTTTTGGAAGAATTCACACTTACTAAGCTTCACAGAGAGTTGGTGTTATCTCAACACTTGAAGCACTAACATGAGATGTTCTTCATGCTCTTCCCTATACTTAAAATAGATTAGGATGTTATCAATGAAAACCAACACAAATTTGTCCAAGAACTTGTTGATTACATTATTTATTAAGCACATAAAGGTGGTTGGTGCATTGGTAACCCCAAATGGCACCAGTTTAAATTCATAGTGCCCATACCTCATCCTAAAGGTATTTTTGTATATGTATTCATCATTGATTCGGACTTGATGGTATCTAGACCTCAAGTCAATCTTGGAGAAAATTGTAGCACACCTTAATTGGTCAAACAAGTCATCAATTATTGGCAAGGGATACTTATTCATAATGGTTGTTGAGTCTCCATTTTGACACTTCTAATGTCCTATATTACCCTCTATCTGAGCCTATTTTACCCATGCTATGTGTATATAATTGACTGTTTCCTCCACAAATACACTTGATGACCTTGTCCATATGCATAGAAAGGTAACTTATGATTAAGGCATGATTTGTTTAGTTTTCTTGAGTTAATTTGATTAAATGATTGATTATGTATGACCCTAATCACTTTGACTCCTAAGCATCTTGATCTGGTACCTCACTAATCTGGTACTACAACTATAGCATGATCTGTTACCTAGTCTATTCCGGTACTAATGCTCCACCTATTATGGTACCAAGGTTCCACCTATTCCGGTACCAAGGTTCCACCTATTTCAGTACTACCCACTCAGCGTTATTTCGGTACCCGCACAACATTGCATCCGGTAATAACACAACTCATCATTGCAACTCGTACCAACACACTTATCACTGCATCCGGTACCAGTCTTGCGCCTGTTCTAGTACTGCCTTTGCGCCTAATCCAATACTCATGGTTGCAACTGTGTTCATCCGGTACCAAACCCCTGTTTACATCGTTCGCTTGTTGAACGAGTATGCTGATGGAGATTCCAAGAAGTCAGTTGGATCAAAGTCTCTTAAAGTAGTTTTTGAGATCATGATAGACTTCATCACTCATGCACTTTGTGTCATGAGGATGAAGTCCATCCCTCGATATTCGATATGAAATGTCAATTGTAATATTTTAAAACTATTTGATAATTATCTTTAAATCTTGATAGTAACGACTCACCTTCTTTATAAGTGATGTTGTGTAGGCGATAGGGGATATAATGATGTAATGAAGAAAGTAGAAAGAACAAAATGACACATATTTCCATAATGTACGATATGATGAACTTCTGATTCAATCTACAATTTGAATGAATACAAATGATATGTTGTGCAATTCATGAGTATGAGTAGAACGTTTTAGTCTGTTATCTCTTTAGAGGTACCTTGTTGGTTCGGCAAGGGCCCACTGTCCCAACCAAGATAAACCTCCATGTACATGTTTTGTGTGAATGTGTGAGTGTGAACATTTAACAATTGTGTGGTGTAAATGATTTCAAATATATTTAAGTTCAATATAGAATCACTTGCTTTTGAATCAGTGTGAGTGATTAGACATTGGACAGAGTAGATAGTTTTGTAGAGATTTCAATACAAATTATGTATTGCCTGGATTCTCCTGATCTAACAATTATATGCCAATGTTAAATACATAATCACTTCTACAAATATTCTTGCGAAATTTAAAACACAATCGCCAATTGCAATATCAAGAGGAAATATCAATCGCACATAACACAAATGTTTTACCGGGAAAGCATAAAGCTAAAAACCCCACTATCATATATTATGTATATCATTGATCATGAAACAATCTCATACAAAACTCTAACCCAAGATCTCTCAGTACAATACAATCGTCTCACACTGTCATACAAAAATCAGCAAATACATGTGCCAATTCTCTACCTCCAGACAACCTCCCTCCTCTGCGCAATCCCTGCAATGGAAAACCTGCAAATTGATTCGAATGCCTCTTGCCTAGGTTGTGCGTTGCTCATGGGAACATCCATTGTGTGTGTGATTTCATGAGTGCACTTCACTCAAATCACAACTCATAGCCAAATTGTCCCTTTCACCTGTTATCTCAACTCGGTCTCCACTAGATCTGACATGCATGTAGTTAACAGTGGCAAATATTCAGTTTCATGTGAGATCACTGATTGTAAATTAATTAATAATTAATTCACTGAACTCTCACTAGTGTAAGTTCAATTACAACTAGTACAACTGATCTTAACTCACTTAACTGAGTTAAACTACTTCACAACTCACATAACAACACTTATAACTCTGTTACGACTTCAAGTCACTTAGTTACAACTAATTTGACTTCCATGTCCCACCAATGGACCTTTGAACTTGAATTTCCTATAGCTAACTGATTTTCCATTTCAATTAACTATTTTCAAGTAATTATGAGATAATAGATTAATATTTATTGTCCAATTTATTTAAGAGAAAAATAAATTAGACACACATTTCTTGTTGACTTTTCAACACTCCCTCTAAACAAGAAAGGGATTATCCTTCACCCCAATCCTGTCTCTATGGTATTCAAATTTTTTCCTGGTGAGTGCCTTCGTCAGAATGTTTGCATCCTGATCTTCCATAGGAATGTACTAAAGCGACATGATCTTCCGTTGCACACAATCTCTGAGATGATGATACCAAATATCTATATGCTTAGATCTATCATGAAAAACAAGATTAATCGAGAGTTTAATGCAACTCTGATTATTACAATGAATCACTATCGGATCTAAATGAGAACCAAACAAACCAACCAATATCTTTTTCATCCAGATAGCTTCACATGCAGCTTGACTTGCTGCCATGTATTCCGCTTCCGCTGAATTGAGTGCCATGGATATTTGTTTCCTGCTGTACCAAGAAACAACTGTAGATCTGATACTAAAGATCCCCCCTGATGTGATCTTTCTGTCCATTGGGCTGCCTACCCAATCTGCATCTGTGAAGCCATGCAACTTCACCTCATCTGTTTGGATGTACCAAAATCCATACTCAGATGTGCCCCTCAGGTATCTCAGGACATGCTTGCTCACCTTCCAAAAGAGCTTGGTAGGCTTAACCATCGCTTGACTTAGCTGGTTAACCACATAGAAAATTTCCAGTCTCATATTCACTAAATACATTAGCGAACCCACTAGTTGTCGATAGACAATAACATCCACTACCTCTCCAGAAGTAACATCCTCTTTCCTCCAGTTTCCTGGAAGAGGAGTATCCATGGGTTTGCAACCCTCCATGTGAAACTTACCTAGTATCTCCCTTGCATACTTTCCTTGAGACACAAAAAGTTCACCATCTCGCTACCATATTTCCAATCCAAGGAAATAATGAAGAAGACCCAAATCCTTCATCTCAAACTCCTTTGCAAGGTCCTCCTTGCATGAGTGTATCAGCTGCTCATCACCAGTTAGTATGAAATCATCAACATAAAGAACAATGATTTAAAGCTTACCCTCCACCACAAATTTGGTATAGGTTTGCATCCACTTCACTTTTGGTGAAGCCCAGTTCGGTGAAATAGATGTATATCCAAGTGTACCAAGCACAGGGTGCTTGCTTCAACCCATACAACGCTCTCTTGAGTCTGCACACATGTGAATCCCTATCAAAGATCTCAAAACCTTGTAGCTGCTCAATGTACACTTCTTCCTCAATGATCCCACTGAGAAACACAATTTTTACATCTATCTGATGAATGCGCGAGCCCATCTGCGTTGAGAGTGCAAAGATGGATCTTATGGAAGAGTACCTTGCGACAGGTGAAAAGGTCTTATCATAATCTATCCCCTCGATCTGTGAGAATCCCCAGGCCACAAACCTTGCCTTGTATTTCTCCACACTCCCATCAATGACTTACTTTACCTTGTAGATCCATCTCGAACCTACCACTGATTTGTCAACCGGTCTTGGGACTATTTCCCATGCATTATTTTTGACAATGGAGTCATACTCCTCCACCATTGCATCAACCCAAGTGGGATCTTTCACTACTTCCTGAAAGTAAGATGGTTCAATCACAATACATTTTCTCATGAGAGCCATGTATCCAGTAAATCGATCAGGAGACTATCTTTGTCTGCGTTGTGAATTAGGTGCTCCTACATTCTGTGCAACATCTAGTCTCAATCTATCAGCTTCCGTGGTGCGTTTTCTACCATTTATGATGGATGGCTCTGCATGAGTGGCTTCCTCCACTCCATGAACTTCCTCATGTGGTTGATCCACATATTGAGACTCATCTTTGGGAACCAAAAGTTCCTCCTCCGCATGCAAGTCTATCTCCCTCTTAAGCGACAACCACATGGCTTTCCCCTCATCGAATTTTATATCCCGTCGCATAACAATCATCTTATTGTTAGGAAAATACACACGATAATTATGGGGTGTTTCTATGTACCCCACAAATATCCCAACTTCAGCAGTCGGTTCCAGCTTCTTCCTAGCATCCTTGGTCACATGCACATAAACAGATGAGCCAAAAATCTTAAAATGAGAAACATCAGGTCTTACTAGTGAAAGCTTCTTCAGGTGTACTCATGCCAATTACTCTATGAGGACAACGGTTTTGCACATAAACCGCAGTGTTGCATGCTTCCACCCACAAATGCATTGGTAGGCCCTGATCATGCAACATCGCTTGTGCTGCACCCACAATCATTTTGTTCTTCCTCTCCGCAACGCCATTTTGTTGTGGATTATGAGGCACTATGAGTTCTCTTCGAATTCCTTCTTTGCTGTAGAATTCTTTGAATTCATTAGAGATGTATTCTCCACCATTATCGCTCCTCAGAGCCTTCACTTGCTTCCCCGAATCTTTCTCCACCAATTCTTTAAACTCACATAACTTTGAGAATGTTTGATCCTTCTTCTACATGAAGAAGATCCAACATTTACGAGAAAAGTCATCAACAAAAATAACATAATACTTATGTTTTGTTGTTGAAACAACCGAGAATGGTCCACACATGTCTATGTGAACTCTCTCTAGGATCACCGAAGCACGGTTTTCCTTTTCATGAAAGGTGGAATTTACATACTTCCCCATGGTGCAACCCTTGCACTGATCTAACTGAGCAAGTGTTCCCATTGGAAGTCCAGTAGATATTTATTGCATGATATTCAAGGCTCCATGATAAAGATGGCCCAATCGCATGTGCCATAATTCACCCTCATCCCAGCTCACCACTTTTTCTACCTTTCCCATCATGGCAGCGCAACCATCTACCTCTACATTGTAGAAATTCTTAACTCAAATCCCTATCCTCTTGACTTGAACCATTGTTTTATGTTGCAGAAAAGATTTTCCACCACTGAAAACGTCATAGCCTCTGTCCTCCAACATTGCGAATGAGACCAGGTTTTTCTTCAGACCTGGAACATGCATAACATTTTTCAATTGAAATGGTTTACTTGACTCCCTCTGAAAGGAAATGGTACCAATACCAATCACACTATATCTTCCATCGTCACCCATCTCTATGTGCATTTTGAGATCTCTCTCCTCCAAGTCACTGAAAAACTTCTTATCTCCCGTCATGTGGAAGGAAGCACCACTATCCAAATACCACACCGCTCCCAATGCACTTGAAGCCATGCATGCGATCAAGGAGAGTTCAAGTTCAAATTGCAAGGCAAGGGCCTCACCAGTTGCAGCTCCAACAACTTTCTTGTTCTTCTTCTTTCACCAGATGCCCATGTTCGTGACAGTGAAAACACTTCACTTTGGACAAATCCAGCTTATTGCCTTTAGACTTGGATTTTGAATGGAATTTATTCCCCTTCCCTTTCCTTGCCTTGGTATCCAAATAAAAATCCTCTTCATCATCATGCTTTGATGAAGATCCATCTCTGGTGTTCCACCTGAACTCCTCCTACACCAAATCCGACCATAGTCGTTCCCAATCTGGAAATTTTTCCCTTCCATTGACAAAGTCTTGATAACTGTGCCAATTTTTGGGAAGTCCTAGGAGAGACAAGATCACCAAATCATCATCAACGACTATTATTACCACACTCCCCAGCTCATCCCGACATTGGAAAAACTTCGTGAGATATTTTGGAATGGAGTCTCCCTTCTCCATCTTGATCTTCCTGAGTTTATCTTTGAGCGCCAATTTCCTATGGTCATTGTTGTTTTGGAATAGATCTGTCAAAGTCTTCCACATTGCATATGGTGTGGATTTCCCATGGAGGTTTGAGACAATTTGGTCTCATACTCCCTCAACCAGGGTCCTCCTCACCTTTTCCACTTTCTTTTTCCATGCATCAATATTTGTAGCATCTGCAACATCTGTCTTAGGAACATCCTTGTCAATGAATTCCTTCAATCCATTGTCTTTGAGTACTGCCTCCATCCTGTCCTTCCAAGCAATGTAGTTCGAGCTACCCTCAAGTGCATACTCTAACCTCAATCCATTGAAATCCATTACGATCTTGAATCAGCTGTAGCACCAAGAAAGTCTTTCTGCAAATTCGAATTCTATCCAATCACAAACTCAACTTCTGCAAATTCTTGTGCTCTGATACCATGTAGAAATTTCAAAACAAATTTATGTATTTCCTGGATTCTCCTGATCTAATAATTATATGCCACTATTAAATATAGAATCTCTTCTACAAATATTCTTACGTAATTTAAAACACAATCGCCAATTGCAATATCAAGAAGAAAGATCAATCGCACATAACACAGATGTTTTACCGGGAAAACATAAAGCTAAAAACCCCACTATCATATACTATGAATATCATGGATCATGAAACAATCTCATACAAAACTCTAATCCAAGAGATCTTAGTACAATACAATCGTCTCACATTGTCATACAAAAATCAACAAATACATGTGCCAATTCTCTACCTCTAGACAACCTACCTCCTCTGCGAAATCCCTGCAATGGAAAACCTACAAAATGATTTGAATGCCTCTTGCCTAGGTTGTGCATTGCTCATGGGAAAATCCACTGTGTGTGTGATTTCATGAGTGCACTTCACTCAAATCACAACTCATAGCCAAACTGTCCCTTTCACATGTTATCTCAACTAGGTCTCCACTGGATCTGACATGCATGTAGTTAATAGTGGTAAATATTCAGTTGCATGTGAGATCACTGATTGTGAATTAATTAATAATTAATTCACTGAACTCTCACTAGTGTAAGTTCAGTTACAACTAGTACAACTGATCTTAACTCACTTAACTGAGTTAAACTACTTCACAATTCACATAACTACACTTATAACTCTGTTACAACTTCAAGTCACTTAGTTACAGCTAATTCGACTTCCATGTCCCACCAGTCAACCTTTGAACTTGAATTTCCTATAGCTAACTGATTTTCCATTTCAGTTAACTATTTTCAAGTAATTATGAGATAATAGATTAATATTTATTGTCCAATTTATTTAAGGGAAAAATAAATTAGACACACATTTCTTGTTGACTTTTCAACAAGTTTCCTTTCGACTTTTGCAGGTTAGCATTTAATTGATAAAAGTCTGATGTGTGTAATTGTTAAGCAAGCAAATGTTATTTTGAGTTTGCAATTGTGGTGTTCTTAGTGGGTACAGGAACCATAGGACTTCATCTCTTACCTTCATGTTCCATATAATGAAGTCTCTCAATCATGTTGGTTGTTTCATGTACTAAAAAAGAGTTTGATTGAATATAATTGAGTTATGATTGATTTTTGTCGAAGAGTGACTAAAGTGGATTGTTGATTACTATTTTTAATTACTATAGGGAACAATATATTAAGTTCATCTCTCCATTTCATAAGCCTGGAATGAATAGACTTGTCACCTAAGAAAGAGCCTTTTAATTGAGTGTTTGCTTGAGAATTTTTGTTATCAGTTTTATCTTTAGAGTTTAAAGTCGTGTGAAGCATTCAAAGATTCTAGAAACAGAGTGTTATGTTATTAAGTATTTCTTGCTTGAGCTAGATACAATAGACATCGGTAGGTTACATGTTCTCGGGACATATAGTGTAACAACTCTTTCGATTACGAATCCTGGATTGACATATAAATGAGTGTAATATATTGAACATATTTATATACCAACATTTTAGCGTTGTTGCCAGGGATTTGTAAATGGTAATAGGTAGCATTTTGAATTTTTGATTGGTTTGATGAGTTTGGATTGGATTTAAGGACAATCTGAGGGTGGAGAGAAGACGGTAAGACGAGAGGTACGAACCTGCGCATCCACTTTGGTGGGGTTACTCCAAATTCAAGTTGTCCTCTTACCTTTGATAAAGTTTGTGTTTTTAGTATTAGAATTTATTTTATGAGTAGGTATAGGGATAATAAAGGTAGATTTATTACTTCCAAAATTTCAAAAAAAATTAGAAAAACAAACAACAATAAAACCCCTCCCCCCACACTAATTCATCTAAAATTCATGCAGAAAAAATTCTCAGAGGAGAAAGCTCAAAGGCAGCAATTGAAACAACAGCCTAAGGCACTAAATCTGAAGCCACTGTTCAGATTGAAAGCATAATACAACAAGCAAGAGGGGAAGCATTGGCGAACCCATCAGAAGGAGGAGATGGAAAAGAAATAGAGGTAGTGATAGAGGAAGTTGCATATTCCACTGGGGAACCACACAAGGTATTGGAACAGTTAGATATACCAAAAAACCCAGTGGTTGAACCATCACTTAGTGGAGAGACATCACCACCACCCTACAAATTGTTCGGAGATATGGCAGAAGAGGAAGGAAATGAAACTAATGAAACAAAGACATTTGGATTTCCAATACTAGACATCGCCAAAGACATTGCTATGAAGACTATTCCATTGTCCTCACTGCCTCACTTCCATGGTATGTCAATGGAAGATCTGGATTCATTTTTGTTTGAATTTGATATACTATGTAGAAGTTATAACTACACTGATAATGCACAAAAATTAAAACTCTTTCCAGCTACACTAAAAGATTCAGCACTAAGGTGGTTTATGAGCCTAGGAGAACACACTATCTTATCTTGGGATGGTATGAAGGAGACCTTCCACCAGAAATATCAAGATTACTGTGGACCAAGGAATGCTAGGAATGATATATTTAAAATTTAGCAATCTTAGGAAGAAAGCTTCGAAGATTACCTAGAGAGGTTCCTATACAACTACCAAAAGATAAAGCAATTTTCCTTGGATACAACCACAGTTAGGACTGTCTTCCTAAAGGGTGTGAGGGATGAATACATTGAAGTACTAAACCTCATGATTTCTAGAGATGTGTACCAAAATCCATTTGTAGACATAGTAGAGTATTTTAAAACATACTCCTGCAGTCAAGACAAAACAGGAAAAAGTGTAAGGGATCCTACAAACATAATTGTTAAACCCACACCAGGAGGTGTTACTAGGATTGAATTAGGGAATCTACTAGAAAAATTCAAAATGGACATCCTAAACACCATCAATTCCCAACTTAATACCATTAAAATTAAAAGGAAACAAGAAGAAGAGAATTCTACTTTGGTAATTTTATGTCATCAGTGTAGGATAAAGCATCATGAAAAGGAATTCACCCTTAATGTTATCGAAATTTGTGGCCTTTGTACATAATATCACCCTACCAATGAGTGCCCTTCTTTACCTGGACTTAAAGCCATTTTCAAGGGGGGGGGAGAGCCTCATGAAACATCTTATCCCCCTAAGAGGCCATGGAGACAACAAAATCCCAATATGTTTACAAACCCTACCACACAATATTCACAACAACAATGGGCTCCCATGTCTTATCCTCAATGGTCACCACAATAGCCACAAATCCAACCTTGGCAACAAGGATGGAGAGGGCCTGCATATGCGAATGTTACCTTTCAACCAACAACCTTTCCCACCTACCCACAATACCCTTCCAATATTTCTCAGTTGCTCCCAAGATTTAATCCTTCTGCTCTTCCTCCAACTCCACAATTGTAGCAACAACTTTCACTGCCTATGAATACAAATCTGCAACAACAAATGCAAGTTGCACCTATTCTAGACCCTCCTCAACCTACCCCTATTCCTGCACAACCTATTCCTAATCCACATAATAGACCTACACAACCTGTACAAAACCTTGAAGTACAAACCTTCCCCACTTATGTAATAACTCCTGCTCCATTTAATGGAATTGAATTAAGATCAGGGAGAGTTGTAAATAAACCAAATCCTACTGTGGTTATTCAAGAAGAAGAACAAGTAGATAATCACGCAATTCAAGAAGAAGAAAAAATAAATAATCAAATAGTTCAAAGAGAAGAACAAATGGATAACCAATTAAACGAAGAAAGAAACACCCATGTACAACAAGAAAATCCTCCTCACACCTCTCACTCAGCAGAAACACCTCAAAAAATGAATCCTCCTCCTTATCCGGAAAGGTTACTTGTGACAAAATATGAGGAACCTCTAGGACATAATATAGAGACTGAACTTAGAAATATATGTGTGAATATTCCGCTACTTCAGGCCATCAAGGATATACCTATTTATGCTAATACTGTAAGGGATATTTGCATTAAAAATCCAAGGAAGAAGAGGAAGGAGCCTTATGTCATACAGGTGGTTGGACAGTTATCAGAGTTTATATCAGAAATGCCATCCAAATATAGTGATCCAGGAAACCCAGTGGTAACCATAGAAATTAACAGTGTTTCTTTTCCAAACACACTTATTGATCTAGGGGCAACAATAAATGTTATGTATGTTCACACTATGAAAACACTGCAACTAAATCACCTAAGACCAACACAAACTTTGTTGGAGCTTGCAGACAAATTAGTCATCACCCGAGCATGAATTTTAGATGATATAACAGTTACCTTGGCTTCTTGGGAATACCCTGTGAATTTTTTAGTGATTCATTCCTAAATCCTCCAAACCAGGACATACAATAGTACTTGACCGACCTTGGTTGGCCACTGCTAATGCATTTATTAGTTGTCGGTCTGGAGGGATGACAATTTCCAATGGCACTCAAATTCAAAAACTTATCCTTTTTCCCCCTGCCCAACCAACCACTAAAGTTCCCCCCTGGTTGGATAATCCCTATGGGGAGGAGGACTGTACTCAACCCTTGTTGACACTCGAACAGATTAAAGGAGTTCAAGAGAAAACTAAAGAACAAATCTTAAGCCTATTTTTGGCTGATCCATAATGCATTGAATATCCTCAATCTTTTTCTGAATATACACATATCTTTAGCTATGAATTGCAAGAAATTTGGCACCCCTCCACCTCTATAGTAGCCACCGTTTCACAAATAGATGAAGGGAAAGAATCAATTGTTAAGGCTGTTGAAATCAGTCCTGGAAAATCTTTGTATATCAATGCTAGCTTAGAAATAGATCAACAAAAAAAGTTGATACAAATGATTCAAAGGCAATCTGGTGCTTTTGCATGGAATTACTTTGACATGAAACGGATCCACCCAGATGCTTGTATGTATCATATTTACACTAATGATCAAATCAGACTTGTTAGGAAACCCCAAAGAAGAATGAATCCATCCTGAAAGACATAGTGAAAGAATAACTCTGGAAACTCTTGCAAGCCAATTTCATCTACCCTATATCAGATAGCAGGTGGGTCTCCCCATTAGTTATTGTCCCTAAGAAAAATGGTAAATGGAGGAATTGTGTAGAATTTTGAGAATTGAACAAGGCTACCTACAAAGATTACTTTCCTTTGCCTTTCATAGACCAGGTCTTGGAAACTTTGTCTGGGAAGAGGTATTTTTCTTTCTTGGATGGGTTTAGTGGTTACAATCAAATCCAAATTTCACCAGAATACTAGGACAAAACCACATTTACATGTCCATGGGGGACCTATGCCTATAGGGTTCTTCCTTTTGGTTTATGTAATGCCCCTACTACCTTTCAAAGGGTTGTCTTGGTGATTTTCTCTGATTTGACCCATGACTGTGTAGAAGTCTACATGGATGGCTTCACAGTGTATGGGGATGATTTCCAACAGGCATTGGACAATTTGGAGAAAGTACTGGTTATGTGTAAAGAAACTAACCTTTCCCTCAATCATGAAAAGTCTAGAATGATGCTCACTGAAGGAATTGTTTTAGGTCACCACATCTCCGATACTGGAATAAGAGTAGACCTTTCCAAGATTGACATTATTTCCCAAATCAAAATCCCTAGCTCATAGAAAGAAGTCATAAGTTTTATAGGGCATGTTGGTTACTATAGGAGGTTCATTCAAAATTTTACGAATCTATTTGCCCCACTGTTCAAACTGTTAACAAAAGAGGCTGAATTTTGTTGGAATGAACAATGTCAAATCTCCTTTGAAATTTTGAAAACAAAACTGTCAAGTGCCCCTGTTTTGAGAGGAACAAACTGGTCTCTTCCTTTTCATATTTGCACAGATGCCTCAGACACTGCTTTGGGGGATGTCTTAGGACAAAGGGAAGGCCATATTCCTTATTCTATATACTTTGTCAGCAAGAATCTTTCACCTACTGAAGTAAATTACACTATCACGAAAAAAGAATTTTTGTCAGTAGTACATGCCATTAACAAGTTTAGACACTACATAACAGGGTATGAAGTCTTTGTACATATCAACCATTCAGCCATCATATTTTTAATGAACAAGCCTGTTACAAATGTTAGAGTGACTAGATGGCTATTATTACTAGAATAATTCAATATCACCAGCATTGATAGGCCTGGAAAAGATAATTTAGTTGTTGATTTCTTGTCTAGAATCATTCATGCAGGTGATAATACTCTAGTAGATGATTTTCCAGATGAGAATCTAGTTGCTATTCCTACTTACATTCCTTGGTATGCAGATGTAGCCAACTATGTTGTAACAAGAAAGCTACCTCAGAATCTGTCCTCCCGAGAGAAACAAAGAATTTTTCAGCTAAGTGCCAATTACATGTGGCATGATGATTGCTTATATCAAACTAGGCCTGATTTGGTGATCAAAAGGTGTGTTTGGGAGGATGAGATGTAAGATATTTTCAAAGCCTGTCATGATGGTCCATGCGGAGGCCATTTTGCTGATAAAAAGACAACATACAAGATTTTACAGTCCGACTACTATTGGCCAACTATTTTCAAAGATGCAAATAAGTATGTGGCCAGCTGTGATGATTGACAAAGGATGGGAAAACCTACTACAATTGATGAGATTCTCCTCCAAGCTCAGGTAGTAATTGAACCTTTTGAAAAATGGGCTTTGGATTTTGTAGGACCCATTAACCCTATGTATCGAAGGAATAAGTGCATCTTTTCTGCACAGATTATGTGACCAAATGGGTGGAAGCTAAGACTTTATATTCTGCTAATGAACAATTTGTTGTAGACTTTCTCTTTAAATAAATATTTACTTGTTTCGGTGTACCTAGAGAAATATTCACTGACCAAGGAACCCAATTCACCTCGAATTTGGTCAAAGCTCTTACTGAACAGTACATAATCAAACATAGAAAATCTTCGCCTTATCACCCTCAAGCAAATGAGCAGGTGGAATCAACTAACAAGGTGATAGAGGATATCCTTACCAATACTGTTCAACTGCATCACAAAGACTGGGTTGATAGGTTTTCTGAGGCCTTATGGGCCTATAGGACAACTTGGAGAAACACAACAGGACATACACCTTATGAGTTGGTGTATGGGAAGCAAGTGTTACTTCCCATAGAATTTCAATTAAAAACCTTCAGGACTGCCATGCAATTAGGGATGGATCTGTATGAGGCTCAAAAATAGAGGCTATTACAATTAAATGAGCTTGATGAGATTAAACAAGATGCTCTTCAAAGGACCACCCTTATACAAGAACAAAGGACTAAATGGCATGACAAGTACATAAAAAAGAAGTCTTTTCAGTCAGGTGATTGGGCCCTCCTGTATGATAGTAGGTTCACGGATTTTAAAGGTAAATTGTCTACTAGATGGTTGGGACCCTATGAAGTTGATACAATTTATGACAATGGTTCAGTAAAGATAAAGACTATTGATGAGAATCAGACTCCCTTTGTCGTAAATGGGCATCGATTGAAGGTTTATCATAAGACTTTATCCAAAGATGATTTTGTCAAACATGTTCTTTAGAATTCTGAAATGCAACTGGTAATCAAGGGGGTTTCTCCTCCTGTTGACCCACCATAATAAGTTTGATTGCGTGAATTAATTTGGCTATGTACAGATTTGTTAATAGGTGTGTCATTAGATATCATTTTTTTTTATGTAACTAACAAAAACAAAAAGTTGGTTGTGTTCTTATGTGGATAAATGAATAAGGAGGACTTCTACCATATGGAGTTTTCTTTAAGTTTTCCAGACTCCTAAAAATTGAAAATACCGACGAGAAGGAATTGGCTCGGGCTCAAGAAAAATTCACGGGACAGTATATGGATTTTTCTTTAAGTTTTTAAGACTCCTAAAAATTGAAAATACCAACGAGCAGGAACTGGCTCGGGCTTGAGAAAAATCCACGGGACAATATATAGAGTTTTCCTTAAGTTTTTCAGACTCTTTAAAATTGAAAACATTGGCGAGCATTAACTAATCTGGGCTCGATAAAAATCCACAAAAAAGTAGTAGTTAGGATTATTATTTTTGTAATAAAAAGGAAGTGCCAATAGGAGCAGTGATCAGCCTAGTTCCAAAAGAGGAGGGTTCTAAATCTCAACATGTGGTCATCCAACTACAAAATACCTTCTTGTCACAGAGCTTGGAGCCCGGTCACTGAATTATTTTTCCTTATTCTGATACAAACTTAGAGTTTATGCATCTAGTGTTGGTATTTGTTTCACCGACATGGTTTTTCAGTTGAATCATATCACAGGTCCTCTTCCAGAATACCATAAAACACCATTTACTTCTACAAAGTGCAACCTACAAAAGTTTCAGTCTACAAAGAACTACCACTAGGTATTGTGTCAAATTCTCCTCGAGTATTGGAATACAATGTTTGCCTCTGTGCTCATCCGATACTGGACCACATCTCTGTGTTCATTCGGTACTGGACAAAATTTTTGCGTTCATTCAGTATTGTGGGAGGAATTTTGTGCTCATCTGGTACTAGACCACATATCTGTGTTCATCCGGTACTGGACAACATTTTTGCATTCATCCGGTACTGTGGGAGGAAGTCTGTTCTCATATGGTATTGGACCATATCTTTGCGTTCATCTGGTACTGGATCACATCTCTGCATTCATCCGGTACTGTGGGAGGAGGTCTGCGTTCATCCAATACTAGACAACATTTTTTCATTCATCCGGTACTGATGGTCGCCTCTATGCTCATCCGATACCAAAGGAGAAAGTCTGTGCTATTCCAGTACCAAGCACAACCCTACGTCCATCTGGTACTCAGGTGATCCGGTACTGGTAATAAGGTGTTGGTAGGTCTTATCCTATATTCAAGTTTTTTTGTTCGATTTAAGTGTTTCAAGTACTAGGACATATAAACTCAACATTTTTTTGTTTTATTAAGAAATTAGACTAATTATGTATTAAACATATGGTTACTCTCAAATCATGACACACTCCCTACCACAAAATTCTGCAAATCCTCATCTAAATTTCCTTATGAAGAAAACATTCCTATATACCCAAAATGTTGAGAGTACGAGGTAATTGTGTCTCTTACAGGATCAATTTCATGCCTTTCGTTTATCTGGTAGAGAAACATCATAATCCCATGATTCAATATAGCGCCATACGAATGTCTCAAGCTGCATATTTATGCATGTCAAACCATGATTCCGATGATGTCAGTCGATTTCATACTCGTGAGTTCCGGTCATAATGACCACATCTCTTGTCATCATTATCCAACACTCCCGTGAATATGGTCTGATGCCAACTCTCATACGAGTCTATAAGTTATTCATGAATTCAACATGTCTTACCTTGTCATCATTACCCTTGATGTGACCGTTGTAAACTGAATCTCAATTTATAAACGCTCCTCTAGATGGCTTTGCCATCCAGATGAGCGTTATTTACCATTTCTACAGTCACACCACCTGCATTCACACTGTGATCCCGTGCCTTCATATCTTTTGCATACTTATCCTCTTCTAGTACTCCATCACAGTCTGCATTGATATGGTACTCAACCCTCGATCCTTTGTTCATTCCTCATATGCCTTAAGAATTGTTTTAAGCTAGCATGGGGGTCGACAGGCATGAGCCCGTGTTCCAATTATACAGGGAAACACCAGAATATCAATCTTGCAGGGAAAGATTTGAACAGGCTGGCTGGGTCCCATTTTTGGAGAAGTTTAAAGGCTATCATGAAGGAGTCTCTCTTGCTTTTGCGTAGACATATGATGGAGAAAGTGTTCAGTTTGTAGATATGAAGTTAACGATTTCAGAGGCCACCATAGCAGAATCTATAGGCCTCCCTTCGTCTAGAGAAAAATACTTCAAGGGGGTGATCGTTGACAGGAAGCTTTATCAAAAATTTCGCAGGCCAGAACATCAAGACCCTGATTGGACTAAGGTAATTCCTCGAAGGTAAATCAAAGAAGAATATTGGACGATGCTTATTAGTTTGTAGATATTTCTCAACTACGAAGGGAGCTATGAAACAACCTTCCTATATCATTTGAAACTTTTATCACATTTTGAAGGAGGACCACAAATTGATTTTCCTCACTTCCTATGGATGAGTTTAAATAAAATGGTGAGAGGAGTGAAATCAGCTTCCAAGAAACCTGAAACTAGCCTCCATCACCATGGCCTAATGAAACTTTTGGTTTTCCATGCCTTGAGAACACAAGGTAGTAGTTGGAAGCAACTACTCCCATAGAATTTTTCTTAGGAAGGAATGTCCAAATTTGTAGAGGAACAAGAAGCAAAAATACACTGTGAGGGGTCCAGCAGAAAGGAAAAGAAAGACAAAGGGAAGAAATTAGGGGGTGAAGAAACCATTGTTACACCCAGCTCATCCTAGCCTATTGAGGGATTGGAGAAAGAAAATTTTGTTGTAAGGGAGCCTACTACATCTAGAAAGAAGAAAGCCTCCCAATCTCAGAAAAAAAGTCCAATCTTGATTCCAAAAGATAAAAGACATAAGAGGAAGGACTCTTAGCTAGGTGAGCGATTAGATAGTGCTCCTGAAGCAACCACTGAGTTATCACAAGATCCAGCTAGCAAATT
>ML787591.1:298793-312929 GCA_009831015.1 Picea engelmannii | reverse complement strand
CTACAACTCTAAGTTTACTTACCCCGGGTTGACAATTTAATTAAGGGTTTTTACTGTGTTTTTAGTGCATATATAATACCCATCACTTAACGACTAATAATGTATAACAACAAAAAATACATTCAATTGACACATGATCAAAATATCATAAGACCAAAATCACTACAGCTTTATTATATTTATTCAACCATTCACAGACATACATTAAGTAACTCATCAATTGAAAGAAACATAGCCCTACTCTCTTATCCATTTTCTCTGTGTTGCAATACATAGTGCCATGTGCTTTCTTTCAAACTTTGTAAACCTCACATACCCATAATTACAACCATATTAATTACAAAAACATAAACTCACAACGATCTCAAGGAATTTGACAACAACAATAACCATAATATCAACCAACCAGCTAACCAACTGACTAACTACCAACTTTCTTCCTATTGTCGTTGCTCCCTTTTTATCTACTTCTCGACTCTGGCGCTTAGTCTCTTTCAATTATGCCCCACTCGCTCCTCTGAATTTTAGTCCCGCACACTTTTTTCACCCGCATGCATTCCACATAGCTTCTTTGGAGTCATATCCATCTCAAACACCTTTCTAGCTCATCTCCATATTGTTCCATGATATCTCATGTTGTCTAAAGTAATCATTCAAGAATATCTCCCATAGATTATTTTCTTGATTCCAGTGTGCATGCGGTGTCTTATTAATTTTTAGTGCACATCACAAAACTCAAACCGATGTGCATTGGTAGAACTAGAACTGGTGCACATTAGCAAAACCTGTTATGGCATGCGCACCCTCTATTGCCCATCGCGTAGCTACTTGAGCACGAACAAAACTAGAATAAGTGTGCACAACTTTGTTTGTGCGCACATGTGATATTTACCCAAAAATTTGGGTGAAAACACTTGTATAGAGGACTTTGTTTGTGAAAAGGCACTAGACCTCTATTTCTCTTTCCCTATACAAGGATCTTTGATCTTCTAATGGCTGGAAGGCTTGTTCTTTGTGCAACCTCTGCTCTGGATGATTAGCTAGCCTCTTCTCTATATAACCTTCACACAAGGACTTAGATGACATTGCAATGAAAATTCTTTGTTCCCTAAGTAATGTCTATCTTCAGATCTATTTTACCATGAGGTTGCTTGGTTTGTTTATTTATGGTGTTGAGGCCAATCCAATTGTTAGTACCCAAACCTACAAATATAAACCATTGCAATAACTGAGGTGTCCTAGCTTACCCCTTAGCAGTCGGGGACAACTTTAGGGACTAACATCTTTTGGCATCATTGTTGGGAACATAATTGAAGATCTTCCTTGGGAGAATGAAAATGATCAGTTCTAGCTCCTGATGGTGAACAAGAGTTAGACACTATCTATGACTGCATGATTCAACTGGCGACTCCATGAAAGAAGAATCCACCAATGACTCCACTCATTCAAAATCTCCCAAACAATGGAAGCCATTTTGGCACAGATGATCTAGAATATGTTTTCATAATGAAATGAATACAGATTATTATCAAAATATGCTTAACACATAATGACAGATATACAGTAAAATTGGTTTCTATTCAATAAGGAAATAAGCTGAAACTGTAAAATGCAGTGGAAACAAGCTTGCTAGAATGGTGGTGGCTTATCTCTGAGAAGAGATGTGGCGTCTGCACTCATTCGCCAGGCGATCATTACCATGAGGATCTGAAGGCCTTTTTATAATAAATAGGAATGTCAAAAACCCTAGACATCCAAAAAACCTAACCCTAGGAGATGAAGCACCAAAATTCATGTGGGCCCCCTTTGGGTAAGTTAGTACATCAAATTCTTGGGGTCGTAACTTTTGCATACGATCTTCGTTTTAGGTGCATGATAGCCCATTGGAAAGTTATATCTGAGGAATAGACATTTTATTGTTATCTATCAAATGTCATTTTGACTGTGGTGAGCCCTAAAAAAAACGTTGTTTAGGGCCTCAAAACGGCCCCGCAGGTCAAGGACCCAAAAACTTGGCAAAAAACTGCCAAACTGGAAAACTACCATAATGAGACAATTGGAATAGGTGGGAGGCCACCAACATCCATCTGGATCAATATTCCCCCCTTAGGAAGTAATGGTCTCCATTGTGTTGAGTTCCCCCATCAGATGAGGAAATTTCTGTTGAATTTGGCCCCGGGTGAGCCACTTGCCTTGGTGAAAAAATTGCTCTGCTTTAACAACTCGATAACGTTGGTTTCTTTGTTGGTGAATGCCCTTGATATGTTTGTCCACAATCTAATCACTGGACTCCTGCTGTATGCAGTCGAGGTTGAGGTCTATTGATGTCAGTTGTTCTGTTATCTCTGAGGTGTCCAATAATGGTGGGAAATACAGTTGAAGGATATCCACGTTGAACATTGGTTGAAAGACAAGGAAAGGAGGAATGTTGAGCTCAAAAGCATTATCACCCATAGCCTTGGTGATGGTCTACGGGCCATAATGGAGTGGGAAAATATTATGATGGGGTTCTATAAGGTGATTTTTCTACAAGTGCAACCAATCTTTGTCGCTCACCTGAAACTTATGTGGCACCCGGTGTTGATCATGGCGTTGCTTGTACTTTTCATTGGACTTATGTAGGATATCATGAACCTGTTAGCGGATGTGTTAGATCCGCTCAATGAATCGGGTGGCATTTTCAACTTCAGTTGGAGCAGGATATGAGTCGGCTGAGGTGACTGCAAGGGGTAGTGCAACATCTATGGGACCCAATGGTCGGAATCCCAACCCCACCTGAAAGGGGTTGTGGTCGGTTGAGCTATGCAGGGCTCGATTGTAGCTATGTTGAACATAGGGGAGACTTCCATCCCATGTGCGAGGGTGCTTGGAATTATACATGCATAGGATATGCACAATCATTCAATTTACGACCTCGGTTTGGCCATCTGTCTGGGGGTGGAAGGTCGTCGATTTGGTGAGCTTGGGGTCCAACAGTGACCAGAGGCTTGACCAGAATGTGCTGAGAAATAAACTATCCCGATCTAAGACAATGGCTTGTGGGATTCCAAAATGTACCCAGACTCATTCAAAGAAGATATTAGTAGTGGCCTCTGTTGTGATGCTCTTCTTGCAAGCAGACAGAATAGACATCTTAGAAAAGATATCCACAACCACAAAAACACAGTCATTGCCCAGCTTGGTGGATGGGAGGCCCGACATGTAGTCCATTAAGATGGATTCACATGGCCTGTTAGGAGTAGGCAGAGGGTTGTATAGGCCATGTTTATTATTGGTCGGTTTGGAAATCATGCAGGCAGTGCAGGACCTGATATACTTGATGACCTCCTGTTGAATTTTGGGCCAGTAGAAATGTTTCTACAACATTGCCATTGTATTTTTGACGTCAAAGTGTCCTACCACCTTACTGTAGTGGGCTTCCTGGGTCATCTTCGCTTGCTCACTTGATGGAAAGGAGATATGGCCCAGACGACACATCATCCCATCTTGAAGATGTAAATTAGCGACAACTGTGTTTGCACCCAACATTTGGTAGTTGGTGGTGAAATATGGGTCTGTCTCATAGAGTTGGGGCCATCTAGAGGTCTCATGGCCGCAAGATTCTAGCACTATGGTGAGTGTTTCGACTGGTGGTCTGCTGAGGCAATCATCAATGTGGTTGGTGCTTCTCATTTTATACTTGATGTTGAGGTTGTTAGAATATGAAAGATTGTGCTCATTTTACCATTGACAATACCCTTGTCACCCAACCATAGGCTGAAGCCACCCCCCGAGCACCTTGAACTTGATAGAGAAGAGAATCCTGGTAGCAATCCAATAGCCAAGAGAGGCTAATGCACCAAGCAGGAAGTAAACAAGTTGATCAGATAGTCCCACCCAAAATCTGGCACAGTACCTTCCCCAGGACTTGCGTACAAGATTGCAACTGCACTGCATAGAACTGGCTCTCTGCAATTGTTGAGAAGTGTATCAAATGAGAAACTGGTGCCCTATATTTATAGTGGTTCTGGAAGACTTACTGGGGACGACTTCTCCTTCTAAGTACTAATTAATTCATATTAATTATATTTCTGGAGCCGACATCTTGTCTAGGGTTTCCTTCATTTCTTTGCTTCCTTCCGGAACATTCTAATCTTGTCAAAGGTCACAATAGAGGTTCATTCCTCCTGAAGCTAACATAATATCAATAGAGGTGGAATTGTTGCAAGTACGTGGACCACTTTTGATGGTGGTCATTCTGCAATTTTCCTTGTATCTGCATGAACTTCAATGGCTTATGATCAGTGTGGATGATTGTCTTCTTCCCAAGAATGTAAGGTCTCCACTGGCGGCAAGCTTGCACAATGGAGTACATTTATTTCTCGTAAGTAGGGTACTTACAAATATCATCTGATAGTGTCTCACTATGATATGCCACGGGGTGGTCGTGCTGAGTGAGAACAACGTCCACAACATAGTATGAAGCATATGTCTCGATCTCAAAGGGTTGTTATAGGTTTGGTAGTGAAAGTACTGGGGTTGAGCACAAGCGTTGTTTCAAATCATCGAACACTTGTTGTTGGGACCGACCCCACACAAATTTATCCTTACCACCGCCCATGGTTACTTGGATGAGGGCCCATGCAATATGGGAGAATCCCAACACGAACCTGCGGTAGAAATTGGAAAGGCCCAAGAAGCTTTGAAGCTCAGTGAGTGTCGTTGTGGCTGGCCAGTCACGGATGACTTGGATTTTGGTTGGATAAACATGTACTCCATGTTAATCAATGATGTAGCCTAGGTAATGAACCTTGTGCATGCCTAAGGAGCATTTTTCCAAGTTGGCATAGAGTTGGTGTTGCCGCAGGGTGTGTAGAACCTGCTGAATATGTTGCAAGTGTTCTTCCCAAGTCTTGTTGTAAATGAGGATGTCATCCAGATACATAAATACAAAAGTATTGGTGAATGGTCGCAGGATATCCATCATCCTCATGAAAGTGGTTGGACCATTTTTCAAACCAAATGGAATGACCAACCATTCAAAAAGACCTTCCTTTGACTTGAAGGTGATCTTCCATATATCTATATGTTCTATCGAGACCTGTTGGTATTCAGACTTCGGATCAATATTAATGAATTATTTGGCCCCCGTGAGCTGATCAAGGAGGTCTTTGATTCAGGGAATCAGGTACTAATTTTTGAATGTGATTTTATTTAGGGCTCGGTAATCAATGCAGAGTCGCCAGGTTCCATCTTTCTTCTCTACCAGCACGATTGGGCTCCCACAAAGTGATGATCTAGGATAGATGTTCCCCTTTTGGATCAGTTCTTGGATCTGCCGCTTGATCTCCTCATTATCTAATAGAGAGTGGTAGTAGACTGGCCCATTGGGAAGCGATGCATCGGGGGTCAGATCGATGGGGTGCTTGACCTGAAAATGAAAAGGTACATCGGTAGGTGAGGAGAAGATATTTGAGTATTCTTCCATGAACTTATCCACTTGCTTCTACTGTGTGGAGAGGTCGGTTGTGGAGACCCTAGATGTGGCTACAATATTTTTCTCATTCTGAGAGGGAATCACAAAGAAGATAAACTTCCTTGTTTGAGAGATGACCTTTCTTCATTGCTTGGTAGAGATCAAGGAAATAGTACTCGGTGGGACTGCCTTGGGTATCCTATACAATTTCTTGTTCAAAGTAATAATAACACTGCGAGGCCTAGACTCATATACAGCATGACATTTCCATAAATATGGTTGGTCCAAAATAACATTACAAACTTCAAGAGGGGAAACATCACATGATACCTTGTCTTTGAAGGGGCTTGATGTCGTATGACATGAGACATTGTTCACTGATGTGGATGTCACTTCCTTGGCGAAGCCATCTGATGGTGTAGGGATGCAGGTGCAGCATTGTCAGCAACGTGAGTCACTTGAAAACCTCTGATGAGATTAATTTCTTCTGGCTACCGCTGTCAACAATTAAGTGCAGTGGGGTACCCTTCACCCACATCTATGAATGAAAAAGGTGCTCGCTTTCATCTGGCTCATATGGTTCACCAGGCTGGAGCTTGGTGGTATCAACGATAGCACTGGGTTCTGCATCTATGATCCATCTCTCTCTTTCTGGTTCTGACTCAAGGTCGAAACCCGCATCTAATTCATAGTCTTTCTCCTCAGCCACCAGCGACTGCGTCGAGCGACAATCAACAATGTTATGTCAGGGGCTCTTATGGAAGTCACACCACTTCCCAGTATCTTTCTTTATCTTTTCAGTGTCCTTATTTACTTGTAGCCTGGACTGGTTTTCCTGAGGTTGTCCATCTTTTCTCTGTCCTTTGTTCGGCGGGTTGGGGCCGCATGGTCCTGGATTTTGTTGTGAGGGGTTCCTAGGCCCAAATTGTCATGTCTTTTATTTGAGCTTCTTCTTGATTTTGACAGCATATCGGTAAGTCACACCTAAGGATGAGATATCCAGAAACTCCATTTCGGCCTGGATGTATTTGTGAAAACTGTCACGATACTTTAGCACCAGATGTTTCTTAGAATCTTTAATACCCAGCTTGGTGCGCAAGGTATGGAATATATTTGTGAACTCGGGCACCGCTTTGTCTCTTTCCTACCCCAACGTGGTCCATTTTGTGTACAGGTCATCATAACTTCCAACAGGGTAGTATTGTTCCTTAATAGAATCCCTGAAGGACTCCCAGACGACTACGACTCTAAATAATGAGGGTTCTTTTGTTTCCTTTTTCTCACAGAAATTTTCCCACCGATATTTGACATGGGGGGCGACTTTGAGGAGCACAAAAGTAATATTTTCTCTATTCGAGAAGTTATAGATAGAGAAATACCCTTCTAGCAGATTCAACCATTTGTCTACTGCATTTGCATCTATCTGAACTTCAAATATAGGAATATCAAATTTCATTTGTGCCTTGAAGGGTTGGCGCCTCCGTTTGAGGAAGATGTGTCACATGTTCGTAGCCGCCGAAGGATTTGCGCAAAACTATCCATCATCTCGTTCCTTTGTTGCATGAGGGCTTCCTTGAGAAAATTTTTGAAGGGATCTCATGTCCCGTTGAATTTATTTTCTTTTTCCATGAGAGGTCATTTGGGCATGTGAGAGATCTTGTCCTCAAGAGAAACAAGCTCGAGATCCAATTCTTTGTACCCTGACCTTGTTGGGGACATGCATTAAGAATGACAAGAAGCAGACCGCTCTGATACCACTAATCTAGAATATATTTGCAGAACAAAATGAATATAGATTATTATCAAAATATGCTTAACACATAATAACATATATACAGTAAAACCGGTTTCTATTCAATAAGAAAATAAGCTGAAATTGTAAAACGCAACGGAAACAGGCTTGCTAGAATGGTGGCGGCTTATCTCTGAGAAGAGATGTGACGGATGCGCTCATTCTCTAGAATATTATTACCATGAGGATCTGAAGGCCTTTTTACAATAAACAGGAATGTAAAAAACCCTAGACATCCAAAAAACCTAACCCTAGGAGATGAAGCGCCAAAAGTCATGTGGGTCCGGTTTGGGTAAGTTAGTACATCAACTTCTCGGGGTCGTAACTTTTGCATACGATATTTGTTTTAGGCACACGATAGACCATTGGAAAGGTCTATTTGAGGACTACACATGTTTTTGTCAAAATTAGACTTCATTCACAATTTTATAGTGGCGAGCCCTAAAAAAAGTTGTTTAGGGCCTCAAAACGGCCCCGCAAGTCAGGTACCCGAAAACTAGGGAAAAAACTGCCAAACTGGAAAGCTACCAAAATGAGCCAGTTGGAATAGCTGGGAGGCCACTAACATCCATCTATATCAATAGGGGTACACAATATTTTATTTTTCAAATGTGCCTGGCTTTCTGAATCCTATGCCTGGTAGAGAAGAATGGGAACGTTGTCTTCTGTGGTTTAGAGGAAACAATTCAGACATTCATGTTGAGAATTTGTTGGACTTTCATGAATGTATGTGTCAGTTGGGCATTTTTCATGAAGATGTATTGTTAAATATGTTCATGTATTCACTGGAAGGAAATGCTTGAGAATGGTGTAAATTCTTTCCTCGATCCAATATTTCTTCCTTGAAATAATTTCAAGCAACTTTCCATTCTCATTGTAAAGAAATTTTTCTTGTTGAATCTCTTTTTGAAAGTTATTGTGAAGAATTTGAATTGTTGCATCATTTCTCTAACCATGAAGTTCAAGATAAAATGTTAGTTTCGGTCAAACGCATGAAGGGACAGTTCAGTAGAAACATGATCTTATGGAACATGTTACTTCTTCTCTTGGAATAAATGAAAGTAACTTGTTGCCTTCTTATTTTCATGATACTCTCACTTTGAAATGTGATAAATATTTTTTTGTTCAAGAGGGTCATTAGAAATTTCCAAAATATTTTTCTTCTCCTAAGGATATGAATTAGGTGGACTTCAAGAATTTTTGCAAGGAGGACAATTAGAACACAATTTTGCTGACAAAACAACTTTCATACAACAATTTCCAAATCAGCTGAAATTTTATCATATTATTCATGATCCCATAGCCATATACATGGATTCATTTTTAAAATTTTCCAATGTTGCAGTATTCGGAATGAAAATAAATTGTAGCAGTAAGTATGAACTACCAATTCATTTCTTGTTGCAAAAATTTCATTTTTTTTGCACTATATCATTCAGATGCAAAGAAGATGATTATTTTATGAGTAGAATGATTATTTGGTTTCATTGGAAATTTGCCTACACATAATCAGCTTGTTTTATGTTGGTTAGGAGTAGGAGAATAAGCTCGTAGTTTGAGAATTTAATTGTCAGTTTTTAGTTTGTTTGGTATACTGAAGATTGGATCAAAGATTTAATAATGACTCCATAGCCCAATGGAGACATTGGTTTTAACCCTTTTTCAGACTGCAGTTTTTGGTTTCATCTTTGGCTTATTTTCAGTTTAAGTGAGCATGATGAACAAGTTGCAGGGTTGCAACGGTAAATCAACACACAGTGGTCTATTGTTCTTAGCACCTCACAAGGAAGTGTCATCCCCAGTTGGAGCCAATGTTAGTACCCAAACCTACAAATATAAACCATTGCAATAACTGAGGTGCCCTAGCTTGCCCCTTAGCAGTCAGGGACAACTTTAGGGACTCACGCCAATCAAGTTCCAACCCCATGTATTAGCTGAATTGATATGCTACTCTACCCCTTTAACATGCAAAACTCAAAATTCAAATAACCAATATGTGTTGATGTCCTTCATACATTGAGTTTCTTAATGTATGTCTGTGAATGGAGACATACTGGCATCTAGTCAACCAATATGGAGAGATTCCATGATGGAGGAGTATTAGTCCATCATGAAGAATGATGTGTGGGATATTGTTCTGAGACCTGATGGGAAGTCTGTAGTGACTTCCAAGTGGATCTATGAGATCAAACACACAGTTGATGGAAGCATCGATAAGAACAAAACGAGATTTGTTGCTAGATGATTCTCTGAGGTGGATGTAATAGATTATGAGGAGACATTTTATCTTGTTGCTCGATACACTTATATCCAAAAAATTATTTCCCTTGCATCATCCATGGGTTGGATACTACATCAGATGGATGTGAAGACAACCTTTCTCAATGGAAATATTGAGGAAGAAGTATACATTGAGTAGCCAGATGGTTTCGTGATACATGAGAAGGAGTCTCATGTGTGTAGTTTGAATA
Organism: Picea engelmannii; assembly: GCA_009831015.1. Classification (NCBI taxonomy): domain Eukaryota; kingdom Viridiplantae; phylum Streptophyta; class Pinopsida; order Pinales; family Pinaceae; genus Picea; species Picea engelmannii. The sequence continues at coordinate 303,211 of ML787591.1, read as the reverse complement.
AGGCCATGTATGGACTCAAGAAGGTACCTTGAGCTTGGTATGCAAGGATTGATGGACACCTGATGAGTTTGTGCTTCAGAAAAAGTGTTGTTCATCCCAACCTATACTACAATATTGTTAATGGTGAGTCCCTGATATTTGGTCCTCCATGTTGATGATTTATTCCTCAAAGATACATAGAGCCTTATTGTTGAATGCAAGTACGCATTGGCCACTGAGTTTGAGATAAAGGACCTTGGTATGATGCACTACTTCTTTTGACTAAAGGTGTGGCAGAGAACTGAAGAGATCTCCCTGAGTCAGGGGAAGTACACAATTGAGATATTGAAGAAGTTTGGGGTATTGAACTATAAGCCCATGGCTACACCAATGGTAACAAATCTTAAGAAACTAAACGTGTCCTCTTCTGATTCTGATGAGATTTATCAAACCCTATACAGACAACTGATTGGATCATTGATGTATTCAGTTAACACCATACCAGATATTTTCTATGCAGTGAGTGAACTTATCCATTTCATGAGTCAGTCGAGACAAACACATTGGATTGTTTCGAAGCATGTGTTGAGATACCTGGGAGGCACAATTGGACATATTCTGAGATATACTTCTAGTATTTACATGATCTTGTAGAGGAAGAAATTGCAGAAAGAGAGTAGAGGAGCTAGCTCCACATAGAGCAGCCCCAGAGGATGGAAGTTGTTGATAGAGTATAGAATCTACTCTCAGTCTTAGTGTTTAGTAGTTATAGCGTCCCAGAGGGAAAAGTTGCAGAATCCCATAGGGATTAGCTGGAGAGAGAGTGGAGGACCTACTCTCACGTAAAAATGCATATAGTTTTTTGCAATAAGCACCCTGAGCCAGCTCGTGATTTGAGCAGACTAAGTTGCAGTAGAGAGTGTACCAGTGTGGTATAGTTGGATATGTCTCAGGAGATGAAGAGAGGTTGCAGAGATATACAGTTCTGACCAGGAAGAGAGTGCAGTTGACAAAAAGGGCACCAGAGGGTGCTACTTCAGCTCGAGATCAGTCAAGAATCGTGGAAATATACTTCTATAGCGCTTAGTAATATAGAGGCAAAATATATGGCAACTAGTGACGTGAGTCATGGAAGCAGTGAGGCTTGAAAGGCTTCTCACAGTATTTCATCCGAGACATGGTGCAGAGGAAGGCAGTACTGGTGCAGTACCTTCCTACAGATGAGAACGTTGTTGATGTTCTTACCAAACCCCTTACTAGGATGAAGTTCGAATAGTTTCGTGACAGAACTGGTGTGGTAGAGAATGCCTCCATAGCTGAGAGGGAGCGTTGATATTTGTAGCTTCCTGAAACATTATCCATATTGTACTCCTCTGTGACTGAATTGAGTTTATCTGTGAGGACACTTATCCGAGAAGGGATAAGTAGGTTTGGGCTTATAGCCCAATGTCCCTTGTGGAGAGAACATGAGGACATGTCAAGGGAGTTGACCTTGACGTCACACACTATGGGGAGTTGACCCTAGTGTTTCTAGAAGGAGTAGCCTTTAGAAGTCCACATAAGAGTGCCATGTGTGACAAATCTTTTTCTACTACGGTGGTTGTGTACCACTAGCGAAGATTGTATGTCTCTAAACAGTAGATGTGTACTACTACAATGGTTATGTACCACTGGCAGTGACTGTGTGTCACTAGACAATAGTTGTGTGCTACTAGCAGTGGTTGTGTATCGTTGGACAGTAGTTGTGTACTACTATTGAAAGATACCTCCCTAGATAAGAGGGAGTGTTGATGTTTCAGCATTGGGAAGACCTTCTCCTAGAAAATGGGCCCAAGCATAGTCCTTCCTTGATCATGACAAGGAATATTATGGAATCGAGGTTCTTTCCACATGTCACTTAGCATCAGGCTAACATTCACTCATAGGGGTGTACCTGTGGTGAACAACCCTGGTGTGGTATTTGTCCTAGTCATGGTGATTTGACAAGGAATGATAAAGACTCAAGATGTTAGGTGCTATCACATGTATACCCAGAGTGAGCATGATCTCAGAGAAAGTTAATTGGCTCAGAGGGAGAGTCACAGAGGGAGTTTCCCCTTGATTTAGGTAGGAGAGAGACATCTCCCAAGACTAACAGATAAGTTTCATGAGTCTAGGGAAAATTTTGTATACTTTATAAACAAGCTTGGCATGATGTAGAATGTCTCCCTCATTGAGAGGGAGTGTTGATGTTTGGACAACATCGAGAAGACATTCTCTTAGATTAATAATTAATAATATAATTATTGATTATTAAATAATATATATAATAAGTAAATGATAATAATAAATAGTTATTGATTATCCAAGGGATGCATCCTTTCATGGATGGTCATCATATGTTCTCTATATATGGAACACTCATCATTGTAATAATATATCGAATACAATATCTTCTCATATAGAAAGATCAACAATATGTTCAACACACATATATATATATGTTCAAATTCGAATTTCCAATAGCAAGTAAATTTATGTTTCCAACTTGACTACTTGCAATGCCACTTAAATGGTAATTCAAGTTAGCACCTCATATCTATTGGTTGATTATAAACTCTAATATTGGAATATGTTCTCACAACACTTAACACTTTTTGTGCATGATGCTCCTATACATTCCATTTCATCTTGAATTGGAATAAGAGTTGGTTTTATCATATGTATACAATGTTAATCCTATACAATGCCTTGGGTGAATGTATCTTGGTGTTGTTGGCTATAGGTAAATACCCAGGGTGTTGAGGCCAAAAACACCAGCAAACCAAGCACTCAGAATATCATTGTGTATGAAATCCAAGGTGGCAATCGAAATGATTCATATATTGTGGGATCCATCTAAAGGCCATGCCAAATCAATTATTCTAGATCCAAAATGAATATGTTATAGTTGTGTTAAAACAATGAGTTAAATAATGAATAAGATGTAAGTTTTAAACCTGTGAAGTAAAGCAATGCATACATATTCTTAAGGAAAAAAGAAATTAATCAATGGCTCATACACATAGTACATAGAGATTTACATTGGAAACCCTTAACCAAGAGAAAATCATCCTTCCTTGGTGCCACACATTTCAACTCATCATTGTATTAATTTCACCATTCACCATACAATATACACGATATTTTAGCTATTCTGTAGCTACCAAAACCCTAATCCCTTAATACGGGATTAATTTATAAAACCGCTAAAAATAGAAAAATCCGCTAAAATGAAAAAAAACAATCGTCAGACGAAGTTGGGATCGTCAGATGCAGTTGTCGAATCTGACACACCCACACACACACATGCAAAGAATATAACACATACCCAACATTCTCCCACTTGTTGTTTTCTTTGCATACAGGGGTTCGCAGGATTACATAGTCAACAATCCAGGGCAGCAATGCCCATTGTTACTCTACACAAGGAGAAATTCTCTATGCTCACGGAATTTGTCAATGAATCTGCAACATTCTTCAAAGTGTCAACCTTTTCCAGCAACACCTTCTTTTTTTCAACCTTGTCTCTCACAAAGTGATATTGAACATCAATATGCTTTGTATTCGAATGATAGGTAGGGTTCTTTGCCAGGAAGATTGCACTCTGACTGTCACACTCTAATCTCACTGCTTTTTGTACCAACCCAATACCTGAACACAATCTTTGTAACCATACTACTTCCTTCCTTGCATGAGTGGCTACCATGTATTCATCTTCTGTAGTTGAGAGTGCCACTACAGCCTATCTTTTGCTAATCCAATTGATTTCTCCTCCAAATAGTTTAAACACATACCCACTTGTGGATCTTATGCGATCTAGATCTCCATCCCAATCTGCATCAACAAACCCATGTATGACCACCACTTTGTCCAATCTTGGTCTTCCTTGGTAGCACAATCCATAATTGGTAGTGCCACACAAATACTTGAAGACCCTCTTTACTGTTGTCCAATGCTCCTTCCATGGTTTTTACATATACCTGCTCAAAACTCCCATTGCATGTGCAATGTCCGGTCTAGTACAGACCATTGCATACATCAAACTGCCAACTACACTAGCATACGGAACATGGGACATGTCCTCTTCTTCTTCTTGTGTCTTGGGACATTGATCTATAGATCACTTTACACCTATAGGAATAGGAACCTTGACCAGTTTACTTCCATGCATATTAAACCTCTGCAATATCATCTCAACATATTTTCTCTGATTCAACCAAAGTTTCATGTTTGCACGATCTCTTTTAATATCCATTCCCAGAATGAAGTTAGCAGCTCCGAGATCCTTCATGTCAAATTTGGAGGATAGTTGTGATTTCACCTCCTTGATAACATCCATGTTATTTCCTACCAACAACATGTCATCAACATACAACACTACATAAATGAAGTGATTACCAAACTGCTTGGAATATACA
>ML787591.1:280311-297154 GCA_009831015.1 Picea engelmannii | reverse complement strand
CAGAGCCTTAAACTCTTTAAATTTATCAAATACCTTAGATTTCTTACTGAGAAAATAAATTCATGTGTTCCTTGAGAAAAAATCTATGAATGAAACATAATACAAATATTTACCTAGTGATGGATCAGGCACAGGTCCAAACACATCATTGTGTATCAACTCTAAGATCCCCTTTTCTCTTGTAGCACTGGATGGGAATCTTACTCGATTTTGTTTACCATATATGCAATTTTCACAGAAATCAAAATCCAAAGTGCAATTAGACATACCTTCAACCATACCTTTACCGTGTAGTGTTCGAAGGCCCTTTTCTCAAATATTCCCCAGACTTTGATGCCACAACATGGTCTTCTTTCCAGGGATAATATTGGTCTTGTCTTCTTTATTTATCTGTTCATGGACAACCGAACTGTTACACTCGTTAGTATAAGTTCTTCCCAACAACTTGTATAGAGTTCCACACTGAAATCCCCTCTTCAACACCATTGCTCCTCGTACCATCTTGCAAGTTCCCTTTCCCAATACAGTATCCACTCCTACATCATCCAACTTGCTTACAGATATTAGGCTCCTGGCTAGTTTTGGAATGTGTAGAACCCAGAGAGAGTTCTAATTCTTCCATATTTTAGCAACAACTTAACCCTTCCACGTCCCATGATTTTGGTTGTCGAGCCATCTCCTAGGAATACACCACCACCATCATATTTTTCATATTCACAGAACCACTCCCTCTGAGGAGTCATATGATATGACGCACCTGAGTTGATTAACCATACACCATGGTCTACATCTATACTTGTAGATGCTAGGTAAACAACACCTCCTTCTTCAGTGGAGGTTTTCGCCTCTGTGGAAGAGGTATTATCATATCCCTTTGGTTTATCAACCTTCTTAGACTTGCAATCTTTCTTATAATGCCATGTTTTACCGCACTTCGAGCATTTCCTCAAAGATTTTCCTGGAGATTTAGATCTCCTCCCTGAAGACTTACCAGGATTCTTGTCTTGGGTACCTCTTACAAATAAAGTATATGTTCTCTGACTATTCATGTTTTTCTGCCTCATCTCTTCAGATAACAAGGATGCAACTGCATCCTCATGCTTCAATGTAGATTGAGTGGGACTACCAATTGCTACAACCAGATTATCCCAAGAGTCTGGAAAAGAGCATAACAAAGTAATACACTTATCTTCTTCTACAATCATAATATTAACATATACTAGTTGACTTACTAGATTATTAAAGGCATTTAGATGTTCTGTCACAGAAGGAGATCTTCCATCCTAAGATGATACAACTTCTTTTGAAGAAACAACTTCTTTACTAGGTACTTTGATTGATAGAAATTCCCTAACTTATAACATAGTTCCTTGGTTGTAGATTCTCCTGAGACATTCAACAAGACCGAATCTGCCAGGTAGAGTCGAATATTACTCCTTTCTCTTATGTCCAACTTCTCCCAATCGTCCTTCAACATACCAGTAAGTGGTGTACTAGTAGTTTGTGTACTGGTAGGTTGTGTACCAATAGATTGTGTGCCAGTAGATTGTGTGCCAGTAGACTCTGTACCAGGATCCATAGCGATCCATTGTTCTTTGTCTACAATAAGGTCCTCCATCTTGAGCTTCCATAGATTAAAGTTTTTACCGTTCAACTTCTCTATATCGATTCTAGAAGAGATCGTGATTTGTCTTTCTACACTCGAATCACCGCAAAAGCTCCCACTAAACCTAGATTTATCACAGACCCAATATAAACTTGATCTATCAAGACTGAGCCAAACCCTCAGCAACAAAGGCGTCCCCCTGAAGCCAAAAATGAGCTCTGATACCACATGTAATTTTTAAACCCGTGAAGTAAAGCAATGCATACAGATTCTTAAGAAAAACTAAAATTAATCAATGGCTCATACACATAGTACACAGAGATTTACGCTGGAAACCCTTAACCGGGAGAAAACTAGCCTTCCTTGGTGCTGCACCTTTCAACTCTTCATTGTATTAATTTCACCATTCACTATACAATATATACAATATTTTAGTCATTCCTTAGCTACCAAAACCCTAATCCCTTAATACGCGATTAATTTAGAAAACCACTAAAAATAGCAAAATCCGTTAAAATAGAAAAAATCGATCATTAGATGAAGTTGGGATCGTCAGACGCAGTTTTCAAATCTGATGTGCCCACACACACACATGCAAAGAATATAACATATACCCAACAAAAGAAACCACTCAAGTTTTTGTAAACTAAATATTCTTTCAACTATTTGTAATGCTTCTCCATGGGATATAGACATTATTTTCATGCCTACTTGTTAGTGGATTAAATTTTCCCAACACCAATGATTTGCTTTCCTCCAATGGGTTGACTCATCTAGCTAAGTCCATTTCATATCTGAATCGGTTCTTTGATCATTAGATTATGAAGGAATGGTTAAACTAGAAGTATAAGCATGAATGCATAGGTTTAAAGATGAATAAAATAATTAATAAGGATAATGCATAAGTTAGAAATAACATAATCCCATATCACCACTCATTCCTACACTGCAAACACTTTAGTATTGCAGTCACCCATAAAATCTATCTCGGGTGATACTGCGTTGTGCACCCTGTGCACAGTGTTGCCTTTTGGTTTACCAGGAGAGCCGATAGTTTTTAAGGGTTTTGTTGGAAATTTGTTGAGATCTGAACCTGGGTCAGCCCAAGAAGAGTGACAGAATAACCAACAAATGGTTTTGTTGTTGACTGGAACTACACAACACTGAGTGGAAGGGATCCATGGAAGAAACGCACAAAGAATGAAAGTATAGAAGGGAATGTTCAGGCCATGGAATCCAACGAAGGAGGAGATTGGAAGATGGTTGGAAACAAAGGAACTTGAGTTTTCACAGAAGGACATCAGAAACCCTAAGTTAATACCGCACAAATATCTCGACAATTACATGTTTAGCGACTTGTATGAATTATTTTTCTGTTATTTCCCACATTTGTTGCAGGAGTGGTTATTGAGATTAAAGGAAAACCACCCTACAAACCGAATCAGATAGCTAGTGATCCAAAATGGATCCAGGAAGGCCTAAAAATCAAATTTCTTGTAATCGGACGAAACCAACACCATTGAGTTAAGCTCATCGCACTAATTCTGGCCATATTATTTTTTCTGAAAATGGGCATTGTATGCGAAAGTTATTGCATTCTGATTGATTTCCCAAATAGGMAAAAAAAAGTCAWCATGTCATAYTGTTGACRTTAGAAATATGACAAGTGACRTCATGATGACATCATAAGGGACAYGTGACARCACGAGGAGGTGACACATGTCACTCATKTTTGGAATTTTCAGGGGCTTATGTGGACCAATCAAAAATCGACACGTGGCACTGTATGGACGTGACATGTGGCACTGTATGGAYRTGACATGTGGYACYRTATGGACGTGACAYRTGGCACTGTATGGAYGTTGACATGTGGCMCWGTATGGTASGCTRACAYRTGGCASCATATGGATGTGACASRTGGCAMTGTAYGGATGYTGACGTGGCCCAATGGTAGGCTAACACATGGCAGTATGGATGACWGGTGGCAWTACGGATGCTAACGTGGCAACTGACTRGGCAGATGACTTGGTTGTATGGATGTTGATGTAGCAGGCTCAAGGTATGACATGTGGTTGTATGGTAGTGATGTGGCAGGTGACGTGGCAAACAAATGTGCATTGACTGGATTGTACAAGCCAATCCAGAGGTGGCACATGGCCTAATCATAGGGCACCACGTGGCACCCTGGATTTAGCCAATGTGGAATCTGTAAAAAAATTGTTTCACCTCCAAGGGATTCGAACCCTTGACCTCCAGGTGAGGCAACAGACTAACCACAACGCGCTAGCCACACGGACACACTTGCTACATGTTAAACCATATGGAGAATAATCCATTTAAGTTGTGATATGGCGAGATTTGGCAGATAATCCCTGGTCAGCGGGGGCTAGCCACGCGACCAAGGCTATAGACCATGAGCCAAGACAGGAAGGTGGGCGCATGGAGAATTTAAGGCACAGACACATGGCCACCATACGATCGGATTTTTAGGGGATTGATCGGAGGACTAGGGCCAGCGCCTAGCCCTCGACCATATGGTTGTGCCCATATGACCAGGGGCCCGGGATAAAGGGGTTGCGCCCAATATTTGCTGGAAACTAGGTTTTCAAACTTTATAATAATATTTTAATGGTTTTTTATGTTGATTTTGGGAGATTTTTTCCCAAAACTGAGGATTTGGAGCCCTTTTTAAGGCCAAATCTTGGGAGGAAGATGGGATAGGATCACCAACTCAAATCCTATATAAATCAGAGCTTTTTGATAGACAAAAAGGTTTGTATTAGCATAATGATGATGAGTTTGTGAAGCTTGAAGCCATTTTTATGCAGGGAAGCCATTGAGGAAGCGAACTTTTGAGGCCATTTTCGGGAGCTACGCTTAACCTTTTTCAGTGTCGTTAGTTGTGTTGGATTCTTGAGGTTGAACAAAACACAGCCAAACTAGTTTTTAATCCTTTTGACACAATTCTGATATACTTTTGAAGCATTGAAGATAAATAAGAAAGCCTTCCCCACTGACACAAAGGCCCGGAGACGTGGGCAATATTGTCGAACTCCGTTAACAACCTTGTTGTTATGGTTTGATGTTATTTATGCTTGTATTCTAATCTACATTCTTTATCATGGCTGCAATATCCTATCATTAAGTTCTTCTTCTTTCCTTAATTCCTAAATGGCAATTGAACACATGCTTAAAACTCAACCAAGTCTTTAAAGACAATTTTTGGATCAAGTGGTATCAAAGCAGGTTGATAGTTGGTTGTTTGAGTTTGCATGATTACCACGGAAAATCTAAGTCGCGGTGAAGGTGAGCTTATAGAAGGAGATCTAGAGATTGGATCGAGAAAGAGGACTTCTAGTCAAAGTGAGAAGATGGCATCGAAAGAAGGAATGTCTCAGAATGAGATAGAGTTGCAAAAGACTTTATTCACCATGTTTGAGATGGTAAAGGTATTATATGACGATTACTTGGAATGGAAGAGGCCTTTCCAAGGGGAATATTCAAAACAATACAAAAGTGAAGAAGGAGAGGATCCGCCTAAGGCTCCTCCTTCACCTCCTTCATCTCCATCATCTTCTTCTTCTTCAAGTACAAGTGCAAATTCTACCGCAAGAAAACATTCCCGTAAACATAAACATGATATGCCTTTACTTAAGATTGATGTGAAATTTGAATTTCCCATGTATGATGGTGAAGTCAATGTTGAGAGGCTTGATAACTAGGTCAAATAGATGGAATTTTATTGCAGCATACAACAAATCAAAGATGAGGCAACCCAAATCAAGTTGGCATCACTTCGTCTTGCAGGCATAACACTCATCTGGTGGTAGAGTAAGTTGCAACATGGTACTCAACAAGTTGGTAATGTATTTCCATCATGGCAAGATTTTGTTTTTGCACTTAGAAAACAAATTTATCCCTTGGGTTATAAAAAAAAGCTTTAATTGAGTGGCAAAGTCTTAAACTAAGAAAAGGACAAACAGTGTAAGAATACACAAATGAATTTCGTAAGATGGCATTAATGTTAAATATTCCATTACATACACAAGAAACTCTTATAAAGTATATAGGAGGTTTACTTGCACATATTTGTAACACTATATTTATGTTTGGACCTACTAATCTTGACGAGGTTTATGTTCAAGCAACAAACATTGAAGCAGGGAAAATAGGATTTGGTGTATTAGGGGAATCGTCTTCAAGGAAAGAAGACAAACAAAAAGGGAATGGGAAGAAAGAAAATTCAGCGATAAGGAAGGAAGTGAAGCTCTCTTGCAAACATTGCAAGAAAGAAGGGAACGATGATGACCATTGTTGGAAATTTCACCCAGAGAAGAGACTGAAATGGTTCAAAGAGAGGAAATTGGGATATGATTCAGGTGATGAGACTAAAATCACATCAGTTGGCTTAACAGGTAAAATTGGTGATGGATATGATTCTAGAAGTAAATTGTTTCATATAAGGGTGATAATGAAACATACTAAGATCGACACATTGATAGATAGTGGATCTCAATCTAACTTAATTTCAGAGGAAGTGGTTAAACAATTGGGATTGACAACTAAGCTACATCATAAACCTTACTCACCTAAATGGATAAGAAACAATCATAAATTGCACATAACAAAGCAATGCACTTTAAAGTTTTCAATTTCATCAAAGTTTGTGGATGAGGTAATGTGTGATGTGGTGCCACTGAATGAATGTGGAATGGTCTTAGGCGGCCCGTATTTGTATGATTGCAAAGCAATCTTCTAAAGGGAACACAATAAATATCACTTAACTAAATAAGGAAATGAATATGTTGTACATGCTCATCACTTAAAAGAAAATCAATCTCTTCAAACAATGGAACAATTAAGGAACACAGCTTATGCAAGCAACACACCTATAATTGTGCCAAGTAAAGCAATTGATCTTAAGCATGAACATGAGATGGTTGTAGAATGGAAATTCAATCATACTTTGTTTCAAGATAAGCTAATGTCGTGCAAGCACATCAAACATTTTAGTTCATTTGCAGTCATATTTAGGATGTTATCGATCCTAATGTTTTCAACATGGATGGTAGTGGCTTCAGTGAGATGTGAATGAGTTCAAGTGGCTAACAATATGCTCTCATTTGTCATGGTTTTTTTTCAATTGATTATGATGTGACATGTGCACAGGATAGAGTTTAAAGACAAAGGACAAGTGGGGTGGCCTATCTCGCACTTGATGACTGGTTAATACTCTTTTGGAGGACCAAAAGGTCTTATTTAGGAGGCATGATCCAAAATGGATCTAGGAAGGCCTAAAAATCAAATTTCTCGAAATTGAACGAAACCAACGCCATTGTGCCGAGCTCATTGCGCCAATTCTAGCCATATAATTGTTTCTGAAAATGGAGACTGTATGTGAAAGTTATCGCGTTCTGATCGATTTCCCAAACAGGAAAAAAAAGTCATCTGGTTAAAGTCAACATGTCATATTGCTGACATCAATAGTATGACATGTGAGATCAGCATGACATCATGATGATGTCGGCAGGGACACATGGAAACACGAGGAGGTGACATGTGTCACTCATTTTTTTCATTTTCAAGGGATTATGTGGACCAATCAAAAAATTGACACGTGGCATTGTATGAACGTAACACGTGGAACTGTACAAACGCTGACATGTCCCAATGACATGCTGACACATGGCAGTACAGATGACATGTGGTAGTATGTATGCTGACGTGACAGGGTGACTGGGTAGTACAATTGTTGACATGGCAGCTAACTAGGAAGATGACTTGGTTGTATGGATGCTAACATGGCAGTCTTAGGGTACGACACGTGGTTGTACAGCAGTGACATGGTAGGTGACGTGGCAGATGATTGTGCACTGACTGGATTGTATGGGCCAATCCAGAGGTGAAACATGACCCAATCAAAAGGTGCCACGTGGCACCCCGAATTTAGCCAATGTGGACTGTGTAAAAAATGTATTCCTCCTCTGAGGGATTTGAACCGTTGACCTCTGGGTGAGGCAACAGACTAACCACAACATGCTAGCCACCGGGGCACACATGCTATGTGTTAAACCATATGGCGAATAATCCACGTAAGTTGTGATATGGCAGGATTTATGGGATAAGCCCCAGTCAGCAGGGGATAGCCACATGACCAAGGCTATAGACCATGAGCCAAGACAAGAAGGTGGGCGCGTGGAGAGTTTAAGGCCCGGGCACATGGCCACCATACGACCGAATTTTTAGGGGTTTGACAGGAGGACTAGGGCCAACACCTAGACCTCGGCTATATGGAAGTTCCCATATGACCAGGGGCCTGAGAGAAAGGGGTTGTGTCCAATATTTGCTGGAAAATGGGTTTTCAAACTTTATAATAATATTTTAATGGTTTTTTATGCTGATTTTGGGAGATTCTTTCCCAAAACTGAGGATCTTGAGCCCTTTTTGAGGCCATATCTTGGGAGGAAGTTGGGATAGGATACCAAGTCAAATCCTATATAATCAGAGGCTTTTGACATACTAGGAGGTTCAGATTAGCAGAATGATGATGAGTTTGTGAATCTTGAAGCCAATTTTATGCAGGGAAGCCATTGAGGAACCGAACTTTGGAGGCCAATTTCGAGAGCTACGCTCAACCTTTTTCAGTGTCATCAGTTGTGTTGGATTCTTGAGGTCAAGTAGACCACAGCCATACCAATTTGTAATCCTTTTGATGCATTTTTTATTTACTTTTGAAGAATTGAAGATAAATAAGAAATCCTTCCCCACTGAGACAAAGGCTCGGAGACATAGGCAATCTTATCAAACTTCGTTAATAACCTTGTTGTTATGGTTTGTTGTTCTTTATGGTTATATTATGATCTGCATTCTTTATGATGGCTGCAATATTCTCTCCTTAATTTCTTCTTGTTTCCTTAATTCCTAAATGGTAATTGAACACGTGCTTAAAACTCAACCAAGTCTTTAAAGATAATTTTTGAATCAGCTGGAGTGGAACCTTGTGGAGATCGTGCAGTTACAACAATTTAATAAAAAAATTACACGTGCAGTATACTTTTGGTTAGACAGTATTGTTGCAGGGTTTATCACCGAATTTGCAGTAGATAATGTGAAATCCTACACTGTAGCAGAGCAATATTTTCTAAAGGGACCCAGAGGTAGGTACATCTGATCGTTGTATACTTCAATCAAGATTTTATTGTATGACAACGATGTGATTACCATGGAATTAGACAACTAAACTTACCTATGTGCATGGGGGAAGGGGGTAAGCACTGACAGGAGGTTGAGATATGGAAAAGTAAGACCCAATCATGATGGAAGAATATTAGATAAATTAGATAATGGAAAAAGGTGAAAAGATGCATAGTGGAATACCCTATCAATATAAAATGAATAACAAGAAGAGATCCATAGATGATAGAGAGGACTTGGCAAGCGATGCAGAAGAGGTAGAGGATCTTTGGGTTGTGGAGAAGATTGAGGAAATCTTGCATGAAACATATGAAAGGAAAATAGGAGGTCTAAGGTCAGGGATAGAAGGCATAACTCTAATCCAGATCACCGTCAGTGTGGAACGTACAACCCCATGTGCGACTAATACATGAGAAAGAACACCAAGGTTTAGACAATCGAATTTTAGTGGAAGAAAGACAACAAGACATGCATCCAATCAAGAAGCATAAACTAGGGGACCCAGTTCAAGGAGTAACAGTCAATTATCTACATCGCGCGGAGGTAATAATTCAACAAAGTTCAAAATGGCAAGGCATGATCCCAAAATCAGATTACTGAAATTTCAGGGAGAGGCATCAGAGGACCCTGAAAAGAACTTATTCATCTATGAGAATATCTGGGAAGCAAAGTAGATCACAAGATGAGGATAAAAAACTTGTGCATTTAGCGATCACACTAACAAACCGCGCACTAGACTGGTATATGAGCCTAGATGTAAATAGTCCACAGGGACTACCAAAGACTATTTTAGACGTGAAAAAACTACTAGTAAATGAATTTCACAAGACCAAATTAGAAGACCATTACATGAATGAAATGATTGAAATCAAGTAGAAACCAGTTGAGTCTGTTTGGGAGATTGATCAGAGGTTTAAACGTCTAAAAGGAAAGTTGAAATATGCAATTACTGACATGCAACATAGGCACTTATTTGTGAACTCATTCTTACCACATTTGAAATACCCATTAAGACAACAGAAGTTCAAAACTCAAGCAAGGGCTCTACAGGCAGCCTTACAACTGGAAGGGAACTAGTATTAATAGAAAGATCTGGAAATAGAGGAATTGAAGGAGGATTTGAAGAATCTAACATTTCAACTTAACCAGAATAAGGGCAAAGAGAAAAGAGATTTTGTTTGGTGTACTCTATGCAAGACAAAAGGACACCATAAGAATGAATGTCCAACTTTTGCACAATACATGGCAACAGGGGTGCCAAACCTATTGCCTATAGGAGCACCATGGTGTGAGATTTTTAAGAAGCATGGAAATGATCTATATCATTGTCCAATGATGCAGAAGTATAAGACAGTACGAAAATTTTCATATTGCATTTTTTGCAAATTAGTGGGTCGTGATGATAAGGATTGTAGAACGATGGAGTTGATGAGAAAAAGAAATCCATATACTTATAGGGTACAAGAATAAATGATGAAAGGACAATTTGCACCTCATTTCATCCAGGTACCACCACCATACAACAATGTGCAGCGGAAATACAACAATGTGCAGCCGCAGTATAACCCCTCGCAGTATAACCAGGTACCTCAATACAGTGCACCACGAGGAGATAGAGGTGGATACAAAGGTGGAGAACGAGGTAGAAGAGGATTTGGATGAGGTAGAGGACTAGTAGTGTGCCACGACTTCAAACAACCAGGAAAATATGCAAGGGATTTTCCAATCCCATCAGCGACATGCATGTACTGTCGTGCAGCAAACCAAGACACAGAAGACTACACAACACTCTTGGGGAAGATCCAGGAAAAAAGGAACCAGAACAACAAGAATGTTTAATGGAATTCTGCAGAAGCCAGGGATGATGGGAGAAACATCAATATAGTCACTTGAGGAGGAACCAAGAAAAGAACTGATGCAGTAACACGAGATCCAACTCAGCACCAACGAGTTAAGAAGAACACTGAACCACAGAAGCAGTTTGATGCACGAAAAGAAAAGGAAATATTTGAGGCCAAACAGGAGTTTCTCAAACAAAATGTTTCATCTACATCAGTCGTGCAACAAACTCAGAACCCACCAATATACGAGATGACATTCTCAATGGACCCTACCAATAAAGAACAACCTATAGAGAAAGTAAGTACCATAAAGACTTTTCTGCAATCATGTGTTAAGTTATTGAATGACCCATCATCTGTCAAGGTCTTACAAAATATGCTAGAAAGATGTAACACAGAGGTAGAAGGGAAGTGAGTGCAAAAAATAGTCAATCATCTCCATACAAAAAGAAGGACAAGCAGAGAATTCAGATTGAAAGCCAATGTTGGGGATTTCAACATGGGTGATGTTATACTTTATTTAGGCTCTGAAGTAAATGCATTGCCTAAGAAGACGTGGCAGTGTATGGGGGAACCTACCCTATGATATTCACATATCCAGTTGAAACTGGAAAATCAACACAGAATGTTACCCATTGGAAGACTTAAAGGTGTGACAGTAGATTTGGATGGAGTGTGCATTATGGAAAATTTTGAAGTAATAGAGATAGTGGATGGCACAACATCTTACCAAACCTTACTTAGATTAGATTGGGAATTCAATAACCAGGCTATAATTAACCTAAAAACAAGAAAAATGACTTTTGAATTAGGTGAATATAGATTCATTGTACCATTGGATCCTTTAGAAGGAGAAAGGTTTGTAGACGCCACTTGTTTGGACCTGGAAGAAATAAACTAGTTATACAGAACCACCGCGCGACAAGAGTATTATGTTAACCCAACTGGAGATGGGATACTCAACTAGAAAAGCATTACATCATGTGCATCCGACTCAGACACAGGTTTGGAGAATTGGCAACAGCGATTACATGAAGTTTCCACAAGGAGGTGCACAAGAATAGATCGCGCAGTAAGATGGGTTGGTACAAAGATAAGAGAACCTACTAGTTTTCATGGGCTAAATGAATTAGAGGAATTCTTGAAAAAATATGGAGACGAAGTGTTAGAAAATTATAGACTCTTAGCCCTAGATATTGCACTCAAGGAAACACCTGCAAGATGGCGAGGTGCACACAAAGAAATAATTCAGGACTGGTATTAGTGTAAATGACTAGTGCGCATTATATTTGGCACAGAATAGGGGAGCAATAAAATGAAGAGGTATGATGGGAAATGAACACCAATGGAACATTTGGAGAAGTGCAGGACACAATGGAGGATGACACCACCAGAGGAATGGCCTCATCACTTTATCCATACATTGGAAGGAATATCAGGGAACTGGTATATCGACCATGAGATGCGCAAAGGCACTACATAATGGACAAGATTATAGCAGAATTTTGTAGTAACCTTTTCATTTGAACATGAGAACCCCAACATTGATTCAGCGTTGAATCTGATACAAGGAGTGATATTTTTTGACGAACCAGAGGTGGAAATATTAACAGAGTATCAACAACAGAACAGATAGAAAGTCAAAAAGTTACTCTCATGCTATCATGTAGAAGAGGAAGCACCAGATGAAGATGATTCACGCAACATTCAGATTACATATATTGAGGGAGAAAGAGAGGCGGAAGGTCCATATTTGGAGTTAGAATTATTTGTTGCACCAATCAAAGTTAAGAAAGTCAACATTGGGACAAATGACAATGATAAAATGGAAAGTATTCGAGACTATTGGGATGAGCAAACAGTAGAAAGAATAACAGAGTTACTGCGCGGATACAATGACCTATTCCCAACAACCTTTACAGAGATGAAAGGCATAGCAGGAGAGCTAGGAGAGATGAATATACCCCTCAAACCTGAGGCTAGACCTATTAGGCAAAGACCCTACAGATTAAATCCAGTGTATAAGTAGAAATTGACCGAATGTTGGAAGTTGGCATTATAGAACCAGTCAATGAATTGGAATGGATCAGTCCCATGGTAGTCCAAGAAAAGAAGCAAGGGGGGGTAATGGTTTGTGTAGATCTGAGGAGACTTAATGATGCTTGCTTACATGACCCTTTCCCTACCCCTTTTACAAATGAGGTCTTAGAGAATGTGGGAGGCCAGGAAGCATATTCATTCAAAGATGGATTCTCAGGATACCATCATATCAAAATCGCTCTAGAGGATAGGTATAAGACTACTTTTTCTATAGAATGGGGATCCTACCAGTATACAATCATCCCATTTGGGCTAAAGAATGCACCAGTTATATTTTCAAGGGTATTCATAGTTGCTTTTAAGGAATTAATACATCAGTTTCTAGAAGTATATTTGGATTATTGGACTATATATAGTATGTTAAAAGACCATGTAGAAGTGTTAAGACTAATGTTGGAAAGATGCAGGTAATGTCAAACATCATTAAATATCAAGAAATGCATTTTTGGTACACCGTTTGGGATATTTTTGGGACATATAGTGTGTAAACGAGGTTTACTAGTGGACCTTGTTAAAATTGCAGTCATTGTAAATTTACCACCACCAAAGTCGGTGCGCTGGTTAAGAGCAACATTTGGACATACAAACTATTACAGGAAATTTATAAAGGGGTATGTGCAAATTACTCCACCAATGGAAAAATTGTTAAAGAAGGACACCATATTTAAGTGGAGTGAGCATTGTCATCAAGGATTGGACATTCTAAATAAAAATTTGGTAACAACACCTATATTAGTATTTCCAAATTGGGAAAAGACATTTTATGTGCACATAGATGTATTAGCCATAACACTTGGAGCAATTATGGCGTAGCCAGGAATAGGAAACTTAGACCATCCTATAGCCTTTGCAAGCGGGAAGTGGTTAAAACCTTAGCATAATTACAACACCATATAAAGAGAAGACCTAGCCATGGTATATGCATTTCAGAAATTCAGGCACTATTTACTGGGTAAACACTTTAAAATGTTCACAGACCATTCTGCCCTCAAATATCTAGTCAACAAGCTAGTGTTGGGGGGGAGGATCTGTAGATGCCTATTATTATTCCAAGAATTTGATTTTGAGGTGATAGTCAAACCAGGCAAGTTGAATGTAGGACCTGATCACTTGTCAAGGGTAACTAATGGAGAAGAACCTACTAACATGGAAGACAACTTCCCTGGTGCACAATTATTTTCAGTACAGGTAGTTGATGAATACTTCATTGATATTATTGAATACTTAAGTACAGGGATTGCACCAGAGGACTTTAGCACTGCGCAGAAGAAAAATCTAGTAGTCAGAGTTGCATACTATCAACTCATTGCATGAAATTTATATAAGATGGGCGCATATAGCATTTTGAGAAGGTGTGTATTGGAACATGAACAACCTAGAAATTTAGTAGAAGCTCATGACGGTATAGCTCGAGGACACTATGCAGGAAAAGATACCACGTAGAAGGTATTGCATGCAGGATTATGGTGTCCAAAAGTCCATAAATATGCCAAGGATTATTTCCAAAAATGTGATGTTAGCTAGAGGATTGGCAAACCCAATAGAAGTGATGAGATGCCCCTAAGACCACAAGTGACTATGCAGGTATTTGAAAAATGGGCAATAGACTTTGTTGGACCTATTAATCCACAAGAAAAAAGGTCAAGATATAGACATATCATTAATGCGACTGAATACTTAATGAGATGGGCAGAAGCAACACCAGTCAAATATTGTAGCGCAGAGACAACAACAGGCTTCCTATTTGAGCAAGTGATCACCATATTTGGATGTCCCAAGATTCTGATGAATGACCAAGGCACTCATTTTATTAATAAAACTATCAAGTCTATGATTGAGGAGTTTGAAGCCTATCACCAAAAGAGTACACCATATAATCCTCAGACAAATGGAATAGTAGAAGCTTTCAATAAGATTTTGGAAAATGATTTGACTAAGATATGCAATGTCAACATGGATGATTGGGACTTGAAAATACCAGCAATATTATGGGAATATCAAACCACATGCAAGAAGTTGACAGGACAGACACCATTTAGATTAGTGTATGGGAAAGAAGTAGTGGTACCATTAGAATTTCTGGTACCCAGTCTGTGTGTAGCAACAATTACCAACGTGATAGAAAGAGGCGCAGTACAGGAGAGGTTAAATCAACTAATGCAAATGGAATAGGACAGCATTTTTCCAGGGTTTCACCAAGAAGTACAGAAAGCAAGAGACAAAGCCTGGCATGACGGACATATTAAAAAGAAGATTTTTAAGCAGGGGGACCTAGTTCTGCTCTATGACGGTAAATTTTTTCAACACCCTGGTAAGTTTAGAATTCATTGGCTAGGGACATATGAAGTAAATATTGTCACAAATGGGGGATATGTGCAGCTAAAAGACTTGGGAGGAACATAAATGAAAGGAATGATCAACGATAGTCGACTAAAACTATACATGGACAGTCGACCTACTAATTCTTAAAAGTTACAACATAGTAAGAAAGTCATGTACTATAGAAAATATTAGGAAAGAAACTCATAAAAATGAAAACAAAAGTAGAAAAAAGAAGAAAAAGGAAGACAAAAGTAGAAAAAGAAAGAAAATACAAAATACTGAGAAATATTGTGCACAAGAGATAGTGGAATCAACGCGACAAAAAGATAAAGTGACCACACGTAGAATATGGCGGACAGGAAGCAAACATAGCACACCAGGGGAAAAATCACAACAGAAATGTACGGTGTACCGAAAAATTGTAGTGCATCGGAAAATGGGCCAATGGTCGAAAAAGAAAAAAACCAGTCATCGGGGTTAAAAGGCATGAATTGAGAATTTATGAAACTTAATGAATCATGCTTGACAAGCCTTAATGCACGTATGACCATCAAAGAAGCATCTTCGACAAGATTCAGGGTATTTATGACACCCTGTGTATAACTAAAACGTGGGTCAAACGATACGTATTGTGAATTTACAAACCCACGAAGCTAAGGAGCATGAATACAGGTGGTGAATAGGGGAGTTTAGAGATCGTAACAGCCGAAGTTCAACTGGGGAAGGAAGAATTACCCAATATGGCACCTCAAAAGGTCGGTGCACCTAGCCAAACAAGACAAAAAACACGTAGTAGCCATAGGTCACCGCAAGAAACTGTAAAGGTAGAACAAGCATTTACATAGACAGAGGGAATCATCGTTGTCGATGCAATTCCTTCACCACAGATCGAACCAGTGAGTGTCATACTAGTAGAGGAAGAAGGTCAGGCCCCAACGATGGTCAGAATGGACATCGACTCACACGACGGTGCATGGGGCCATGACCCATTAGCAACAAGAAACCTACAACAACCTTCCAAGACCAAAGCAGCCCACAAAACAAATGGAGTTGACAATGAGAGGACAGAATCTGATGGGCCAAGGCCACAACCTATGGTGGGGTTCGCACAACAGGAGGAAGTGCACCTCGAATATATCATGGGGCAATCAGAGGTAAGCTAGGAAGAAAGAGAACTAGAGGCTGTGACATCTAGCGCGTCAGCACAAAGAAAGGGGAATGTTTTAGGATTAATCCGTAAGTGCGGACACAAACCGATCTCCCTAGATCCACCTAGATCTAGAACAAAACAGGACAGAATAATACTCTTTCCCTAGATTTAGACTAGTGAATGGACTAGGAGGAAAGAATCATGAACATACTTTGTGATCGCTTCCTTGGGTCTCTGTTGTCCAGCTTCGCTCCAATGCTCTTGTGCCGTCAAGACCACAATAGTACAAACCAATCGAAGTGAAGACAACTCAATATATTCAATAGTTAATCTATACATATGATCAAGGAGTTATGTAATAAAGTGACATTAGCTTTATGGGAAAGGGACATCTTACTGTATTAAATTGATAGAAAGTAAGACTTACAACCTGAGCCTTGATGTTGCAAACCTCCTTTCGATGGCTCCTAGATCTGACACACACACTTGCTCATGTATGAAGAAGATCAACCACTTTTGATAACCTTGCTGGTGTTCCTAGTTGTTGTAGCATCAGTCCTTCACACAATCTTCTACTAATTCTCCAATAAATCTCTTGCTAGTTTGTTTCTAACCTTTCCCATGAGAATC
>ML787591.1:262510-273097 GCA_009831015.1 Picea engelmannii | reverse complement strand
TTTATGTAAAAACCCTAAAAAACAATCAAAATCACACCATAACGGAGAAAAATATGTCCATATCCTTCTTTGTAATCATCAATGTTTCACACCTGCAAGTCATTACACTCATTTGTATATTAGTAATTAGGTTTAAACAATATATAAACATAAAAACCCAAAAATGACATAGTAAAAAGTAAATTAAATGAATGAATAACCATTTTTACCATATCATTTCACATTTTCACTATTGAGTTCCCAAAAACCCCCATTTTACCCTTTGACTTCGGCATTGATTTCTGGGAGCTACAAGAGATCATTTGACGAGTCGTCTGTAGTACTACAGTAAGCTCTTCCTTCTTGATCTTTTCATGGTTTAAATTTTTGATTTCATTGGTTAGTTTTTGCATTTTCAAGTGGTTTTTGAACCCTACATGCGTGTAGGAATTCTCGCAGGCTGCCCATACGGGGCCTGCGAGAATGATACTTTCTCGCAGGCAGGATTTGAGCCACCTGCGAGGGGTTCGCACTGTGTATAATAAGTCACCTGCGAGCAGCGCAGAACTCAAAAAAAAAATTAAGTGTTTATCCAATGAAAAAGATTTATATCATGAATAAAATCATTAATCCCCTTTGTATGTTTCTTATGCAGATAAATAGCCACAAACATGGTGCTTGAGTGGCAAGAATAAGAACATGAGGAGGATAATTCAAATGCCGAGAATCATCCTCCCACCATAGCTGCATTAAGAGATTGTGGTCTCTTAAAATACTTTCGTATCCCGGGCATGAGAGCCCAAGTCAGATTACTGGAGTATCTAGTCTGTATGTGGGATCCAGACCAGCAAGTTTTCAATGTAGGAGCTCACACATTAGCCATTGATATAGAGGACATATACTTCTTGACTGGATTATCCAGGCGCGGGTCTCATGTCAGTCTGACCGGCAGCAGAGGTGGCGGGTTAAAAAATGAGTGAATATTGTAATCAATACTGTGTACCTGAGGCCGAAAGAAAGAAAGGGAAAGTGGTGATCTGGGAAGTAACAGACTTGACTATCCGCACTATTCTCTTCACGATTTCTCGGATGGCTGGAAGTTCCACTCCCCATATGGAATTATAGAGCTACTTCTAGTACGCCATCGAGTGTACTGAGCCCCGAGTATTTAACTGGGCTGATGCAGTATTGCGCAGTATCAAAAGGCAACTAACCAAGTGCAGGTGGGGTGAACTAAAACAATTTGGATATGGATCTTTGTTAGTGTCTTTCTTCCTTGAGAGAGTCCCCGTATTCAGACTACAGGTTGAGTGGGACTTTCCGGGTCCTAGGGATCCGAGGATGTTGCGATGGTGTCGGCTCATGGCTCGGCACATGGCAGGACCAATCGTCAAATATGACGATATTTTCTTTGATTGGTTGCAAAACCAAATGCTGAAGGTCGATGACTACACCTATGTCGGGTTGGATTTCCAAGGAGATCCGGATCTAGCACTGCCTGAAGACACTCAGTGGGGAGACCTCGGTAAGAAGTACACGCATTTTCTCTTTTTAAATGTTTTTGAATTTTTATCATATTTAAATGTTTTTGTTTTTATATATTTATCTGAAGACTAACACAAAATGTTTGTCGATAACACAGATGTTGGACCATATAGACCTCCTGGCACCTCTCCTATCCAGCGATGAGGAGAAGTAGCACCAGCAGCACCACAGTATGCAGAAGATTATCAGGTTGTGGAGCAGAATTTAGAGGGTATGACAGCAGACATTCTAGATATGACTCTGGAAGAGATCCCACGACGTGACCAGCGTCACACTGTAGGAGTTTTAGCAGCTATGGGTCAACTGCTTCGTAGAGTGGCTAGGGCAGTTGTGTGTTACCGTGAACGTCATCCATGACGTCACATTGTAGAAGCTATAAGCTTCCATTTTTTATATTTTGGTCTTCGGACAAACTTTTTGTAAAAACAACAAACTCTTTCGATCGTTATATACAGATGGCTTCTACCGGTTTAATTTATATTGTGTGAATTTTAAATGTGTTTGATTTATAAATGGTTCAAATGTATGTCTAATACATAATTAGCTAATGCATCTGTTAATGTATTAAGACATCTAGGAATATGTTGATATTCAATGTAATCGAAATATCGTTCCAAGAGGCGAATTCGCAAATACACTCGTAATAAAGTAGGACTTCGAATAGAGTAGACATTACTTAGTTGTAGTACCACAAGCTGTGAGTCGAGTCGCACAACCAAATGACGAATTCTGAGCGAGATAACATCGGCCAATAATTCAATAATGGCTCTATACTCTGCAATGTTGTTGGTTGCACGGCCAAGACATACACCTCGTAAAGAGATAAGTTCATTGGTTGGGGCATAGATTTCCCATGCAGCGGAAGCTAAGTTTCGAGTACTACGGCTAGTACCATCAGCGAAGCCAATATAGGGTAGCGAAGACTCTGACATTTGGCAATCAAACACAACGTCACATAAGGGCGGAGACCAGATAACGTCAAAAGAAAACTAAAGTAACACACACAAAGTATGATACATAAAAATACAAGTACTTGTGCACAAAAGACTTATGCATAGTACTTCTTCAAGTACAACCCATTCCTGGGTTCACTCAAAGGTATACCATCATAATCAACCAGCTCCTACGCTCCTTTTTCCAAAACTCGACGAACAATGTAAGGACCACGCCACATTGGTTCGAATTTCCCAGCTCCTAAGACATCTTTATCCTATTCATACAGAAGAACAAGATCACCTTCAGAGAAAACGCGAGGCTTGACATGCTTGTCATACTGTGCCTTGACACGTTTATTTTGGGCTTCTATTATGAGAGTGGCATCATGTCGAGTTTCGTCTAATCGCATTAAATACAATAGACGCTCTTCTTCAGCAAAAGTATTAGGTAAGAGTTTGACAGCTAGCTTCAGAGATGGTATCTCACATTCTATTGGAAGAATGGCTTCCACACCATAGACTAATCAAAAAGGCGTAAACCCCGTAGCGGATTTAACAGATGTATGGTATGCCCACAATGTTGAAAACAACATCGTGTGCCAGCTAGTTTTATGAATTCCTATCATCCGTCGAAGCATAGTTATAAGAACCTTTTTGATTGCTTTGATCTGGCCATTAGCTTGCGGATATTAGGGTGTTGAGTTATCGTGACGAAGACCCAACTTTTTCGTCAGTTCAAACATCATAAAATTCCTAAAATGACTACCGTGATCAGTAACGATATCTTGAAGAACATCAAAACGGGCTATGACATGGTTAAAAAGAAACAACGTTGTAGTCTTTCCAGTATTATCAAATGTTGGCATCGCCTCGACCCATATTGTAAAGTAATCAACAGCTACAATGATGTAACCATGCCCCCCGGCCGAGTGAGGGTGACATGTCATGAAATCAATGCCCCATTTTGCAAAAGGACCAACTGAGACCACAGGATGAAGAGGAGCAGGATACGACCGAATTTTCTGATTGTAGGTCTGGCAGGCATGGCACTTCTGAACAACGGTAATGTAGTCATTAAACAAAGAAGGCCAAAAATATCCTGCGCGTAATATTTTCTGGGCAGTAGCATACCCAGACATATGACCACCACATGCTCCGGAATGGCAGTCATTCAAATCTTTCTCAGCTTCGTCAAAAGTCAGGCAACGTCGAAAAATAGAGTCAATTCCCCAACGGTAAAGAGTATCCCCGAGGATAATGTATTGACGCGCTTGATAGCGGATACAACGTCGTTCAGTACTAGACAAAGCAGGCCAGAAAGTTTGGGTTTGGAGATATATAATGATATCTCCATACCAAAGATCGTCTGTGCTTATAAGGAAAAGAGATTCATCAGGCAATGAATCTACTGCTACATTTTTTGTGGCTGAGTGAGGAAAATCACATATCAATTCAGCGAAAACTAAGGATTTCTTGGATGTGGCGCGATCGAACTCCAAGTCAAACTCCTGGAGTATGAAAATCCATTTGGAGTACTTGCCCCCTAGCAATTGACGAGTCAAAATGTGTTGCATAGGGTTGCAATGCGAAATCACTGTAGTTTTCCTGGAAAGGATATAATGTCGAAAGCGTTGAACGGCTTGAACGGCAGCCAAAGCCAGTTTCTCAACATGTTGATACTTGATTTCAGTTGATGATAGACTTCGACTCCAGTAATAAATAACATGTTCATCGTGCGCATCATCCTCTTGAACTAGAACCATGCCAATGGTATACTCGGAGGCAGCAAGATAAAGAAAGTAATCACGACTATAATCGGAAGGAAAGAGAAGCGGAGCACGGGTGAGGGATAACTTTAAAGATTCAAAAGAATTGTTGGCAATAGAATCCCAAATGAACTCGGAATCTTTCTTTAATAGTCGGGTAAAACCACGAGTAATCTCAGCGTAATTAGGAATGAAACGTCGAAGAAAGTTTTCTTTCCCCTGCAAACTTTGCAACTGGCGCAGTGAAGAAGGAGGAGGAAGATTAAGAATCGCCTCGACCTTAATAGGATCCACCCTGATCCCTTGACGTGAAACAATGAAACCTAGAAGACGGCCAGATTCTACACAAAAAACGCATTTATGAGGATTTAAACGAATGCGATAGAACCGACAATGAACGAAAATTACTCGGAGATGAGTGGGGTGATCGACTCGGCGTAAAGAATGAGCTAGTAAATCGTCCAAATAAGGTTGAATGATATTCTTTATATCGTGAAATGCATAAGACATAGCACGTTGAAACGTCGCGCCCGCGTTATTAATACCGAAGGAAAGTTTTCTATAGGCAAAAGTACCCCAAGGACAAATAAAAGCAGTTTTATGCTGGTCCTCGGGAGCGATGTTAATTTGATTAGAGCCGGAGAAACCATCCATGAGAGAAAAGATTTCACTTCCGGCACAGTCATCGACAATCTGGTCGACGAAAGGGGTTGGAAAGTTGTCTTTTGGACAGGCTTTGTTAATATCCCTATAATCAACACACACACGAATACTACCACATTTCTTATCAATCAGTACAGGGTTGGAAACCCATTCTATCAGAGCCACGGGATAAATAAAACCGGCTTTGAGAAGTTTTTCAACTTCAAGTTTGATAGTCGCCGCTTTACGTGTGTGCACTAGACGTAGGCGCTGCCGGACTGGTTTAGCTCCGGGGTATGTCTTTATCTCATGTACAACAATAGCAGGGTCGATACCTGGAATCTCTTTGTAGCTCCAGGCAAAAATATCATGAAATTATTTGAACAGAGCAGTATAGGTGAAAATTTCATCCAAAGAACACGAAGCTCCAATATGAACATTTTCAACTATCCTAGGTTTAACTGAAATATCAATGGGAATCATGGGATAAATATTACTAAGGTTCCCTTCGGCAAACACATCATGTGTAGATCCGGGAATGGTTGATATGACAACAACGGTCGACAGAGTCGAAATCCGTTGATAGTTTTCGAGAGTCTGTTGTTCCATAAACAGTATGGAACGATGATATCGATCGTCCCAAGAGGTGTCTTCCATGATAGACATGATCATCTCATCAGTGGGAAAGATGACCCGGAAAGGATCAGGAAACAACTCATCAAGAGGGGGTGAAGAATGTGTTGTCGATTGAATGGCGTGGTAAGCAAACTCAACCGGACTTAACGGCATGACGTCGCCGAAACGAGTATGATCTCCTGGGTCAGGGACTATCCAAGGGTCAGAAGACACAGGAAGCTCATGAGGTACAGCGGATATCATATTAATAGAAGCAACTGACGGACGTGGAACATCGGGTGGTGGTGGAATGGGGAAAGTACCCATTAACGAAGAGTTTTTTAAAAGGCCTACACCAACATTCTCGTAACCCGGTGGGGTTCTAGCTATAAACGGCACGTTGCCAATACGAGTATCAAAATTAAAGAAGGTAAGTTGATCAACCGTGACAACCTTTCCCTGATGAGGAAATCGTATGACACAGAAAAGTGTTGACACAACAGCGCGCATAGAATCGACCCAACTACAACCAAGTAGAAGATTATAATCCAGGGGAGCATCAAAAACTTCCACTTCAACTTGGACTATCTTACCTTCTAGAGTAACAGGCAACTACGGAAGAACACTGTAAGGCTTAAAACTAGAACCATTGAAGGCTTTCAAAGTATTTTTTTATTCATTTAAAGGAGGAGAGCTAATGGCTTTCCAACAAGAAAAAGACATTACACACGTAGAGGCACCCTCATCGATAATAGTTCGACAAATATTCTTGTCGGTGACAACAACTTGTATCTGAAACGCAAGCTGAGGAGGTAACCTTGGAATATGATCTTCCAAGTCAAAGACTATTAAATTTGTATATGTTGGATTGATTCCACCTATAGCTTTCAACAGAGCCCTCCGTTGTGCAGGACAAGACTGAAGGACTTCAAGGGAAGACATCGTTGAAGGTGCTTGGGCCAGATCTTCGACAATGCTATAGTTCTGGGCCGCACGAGCATGCAGATTGAAGTCTAATTTCTTAACGACACCTTTCGGGGGTGATCGCAGAACTGTATCAAGGTTCGGTCGTTCGAGATGAAGAGGGCCGTTTGTAGGTGGAATCGGTGGAGAGGGTTGTACCAAATTAGGAGGTAAATCGTCAACCTTCTCCTTGGATGGAGTAT
Source organism: Picea engelmannii (assembly GCA_009831015.1). Classification (NCBI taxonomy): domain Eukaryota; kingdom Viridiplantae; phylum Streptophyta; class Pinopsida; order Pinales; family Pinaceae; genus Picea; species Picea engelmannii. The sequence goes on along the minus strand of ML787591.1, from coordinate 266,449 downwards.
AGTCTTTGGCTCTAGTCGCGAGTGCAACGTTATTTTTCTTAGAATCACCGATACACATCAAAACATATGACATCGTAGAAGTAGATGGTTGGTCATGAATGACGAACTGAGCCTGTTCTTGAGACGGGAAGGGTTGGGACAAGACTGTCAGTGTAGGTGGTTTGGGTGTTCCTTGAAGAAACTTAGTAACCTCGGAACGTCGTGGACAATCCTTCATGTAGTGATCGTCACCACAGATAAGGAAAGGGTAGCGTGGTTTGTGCTTATCCCAATATTCAACAGGAGGATTTTTAGTTTGCTCATTTTGATTATTATTTTTGCTCTCCTTATTCTTGCCTCTCCCTTTCTTTGATTTATTTTTACCGGTCGGTGTAGATTGAACAGCGTTCACCTCAGAAGTTTTACCGGTGGAAGTGGCAGGAGACAGAGCATTTTGAACATTAGAAGACGTAGACTTAGGGGGTTTATTTGAAACGGAATGTGAGTGGACATGAGCAGTACCAATCACACCATCAGTTGTATGCGAGGCAGCTGGAGCAGTTGAAGTGTTGGAAGTACCAAGATGAGGTAATTCAGGTAGCAAATCATAAAGTGTTCCCGTTTGCGAATAAACGAGATCAAGATATTGAGCACGACTGATAGAATACTCCTCCGTAACAACACCACCCATGGAAATGTCTTTACCAATTTCGTTCACAAAGGATTTCGTAAACCATTCTGCCAATAACTGATCAGGGAGTTCAAGTTTAATAAGACATTGTCTCCTTTGCCACTCATGGATATGATTCGATATATGAGTGCCTTTAGTTTGTTTGAAGAAAGTCAAGATTTCAGTCCCAGTATCATAACGGATCGGTAGCTGGTAATGTGTAAGAAAAGCCATAGCTAGGGTGTTGAAATCAGAAAAGAAACCTCGTGGCAATTCAATATACCACTTCGCAGCAGAACCGGTGAGGGTTCGTTGAAAAAGACGTAGATGAATGGAGTCATCCATCAACGAGTTGGACAAACACCATAAGTGAAAAGTCATAACATGATTATTTGGGTCCTCGCCCACCTTCCCATCGAAATTCGGAATATCTGATGGAAGCTTAGCAGGAATAGCAGGCCATTGGGGAGAGTGACGAATAGGATCATTTAGAATCCTAGACAAATCTGGCAAATCCAAAGTAGCAAGAAAAGGTAATTGTCGGTTTACTTGCGGGTACTGATGGCTTTGGGGTGGAAGCCCTATCGGTAAACCAGTAGGACCGTAAGCAGTATGTCCGTAGAGAGAAGACCCTAGCTGATTTTGTGGTGGCCGGATAGGATAGTAGCCCCAAGGATTGTGACCTTGAGTTTGAGTAGGGACCTAAGGTTGAGTATTTTGACCCTGATCCCAAATAGGATTAGGTATACCCGGATAAGGTTGGCCAATAGTAGGGGCGGGTTGCTTCCCCCCAACATTTTGAGGAAAGTTTTGTAAAAGCTGATTCCAATACTGGGCCAACTCAAGAGGTATGTTTTGTCCAAAAGGTGAGGTTGGTCCCCCGATCATAGGTATAGTTCCACCCGGAAGTTGTGTGCCAACCGTAGGTTGCGTAGTAACTGTGTTGTGCCCGGGAAAAAGAAAAGGAACCGTACCACCCTGTCCACCAACAGGAATTTGCAAGTTTGGTGCAATAGTCAGGACAGTGCCACTAGGATTAGGAATGCCAGAAGGAAATGGTGGGAGTGTCGGGATAAAACCGGGAATAAGATGCCCAGGAAAAGGAGGACCACCTGGAGAACCAGCTGGGGTTTGCGGAGGTGTTGGATTAGAAGCATTCAACAAAGCATTCAACGCATGGTAACTGAGTGGTAATGTCGGGTTGACATCAGGCATTCGTTGGGTATTGATAGGAGCAAGAGTAGCTGCAGTAATTCCAGTTTGGACACTCGTAGTATTCGCGAGATGGGCCATCTTGGGAGGGATAACAAAGCGATAAGTGGTAGTCTATGGTGTAGTTTATGTCTCAGAAGACACTGGAGGGTTGATTTCGTAGAGTGTGGGTGACTCAGTACCAAAAAGGACTCTTCGAAAACCACCTGACCAAAAAGGATCTTGGCCTACTACACCGGGAGAAGGCCCAACAGTTGATTCAGAAGATGTAACAACGTCTTCGTCAGAAGAATTTAATCGCACAAAAGGTCATTCACCACGACGAATGCGATAGTCCTCTCTAGTATTGGTAATCCAAAAATTTTCTAGAGAGTCAGTTCATTCTACTTGTGGGGTGGTGACAACTGGAATGTCACTCGTTTCTCCGTGTGGTGGAGTAACCACTGGGACTTCAGTCTGATGGGGAGAACCCTCCAGTGTACCGGTAGGCGAGGGTTGAGAATCATCCAGATGCTCTAGAGATAAACCTTGCATTCTACGTGAACGTCGTGGGGGAGAAATTGTAAACGAGTGACAAGCTCCGCGAAGAAATTCCTATGGTCAACTTCAAGAAACAAACAACACACACTAGTAAACAAAATCTAGGAAGCAATCACCAAGAAAACAAGACCTTCTAATATTGAATCCACTAGTTGGTGATGAAATCCAACGTCGCAACAATGAGCCAAGAAGGGGCGGGGCTAGGATGGAAAAGTTATGTTGATGACCTGCTTAACGGACTTACACCCTGGTGCAAGCTCCCACACATAATCGTGGGTATACCCTCCAAGGAGCCTAAGTGATTTTGACCAACGTCAATTCGAGGTACCGTGAAGACTTTCCCCTCCACAGTCACCTTAGGTAAGAACCTAGAAAGATAGGCCACTAAGGTCACCACAAACAACAGTACAGTCTGGGGGAACAGTCGTCAGTCCGATCCACACGCAAGGGCAGGGTATCTAGCCCGAAATCAACTCAAAAGGCTTCCACTCATCATTGTGGGTATACCTCGGAGTGACCCCCGTAATATGTGAAATCTCTACATTGATGTCAACAAAGCAGGGTGAGTAACTCTACCAACACCAATGCGACCTAGTGCTTGACCCTTGTGTTAGAAGGGCTTCCCAGAACAATATGTTGCAAATGGAATTTAACACTCCCTAACTCAAGATGTTATTGTGTGTTTTGAGCTTTTGGAGAGTGGATCTTTCTTCCTACTCCAAAGCACTAGCCTAGCTAAATGTTTGTGTAAAAGAGCCCTAGAAAAGAGTTACTAGATACATTTTAAGATTACGCAATGTTTTTAAGAGATATTGTTTACACAAATGCAACGGAAGTGAAACTAATGTTGTATGACGCTGACCCAAACAATGCAAGAATGAAAATGAAAAATAACACTTTTCGTTCAATGAATCCTATGTATGAGAGAGAGAGAAAGTTTTCCAAATCATCTAAACTATAACGCACAATTTCCTTTCAAATGTCAATGCAAACAATCAGTAATCAAATGAAAATTCTCTGTGTCTTTTTCAATACTTCAACAATCTCTAAAATTTGATTTTTCAATGTTTTCTAAAAGACAAAAACAATTTTTTGAAAGAAAATCTAATTGTTCACTTTCCAAAAAGAACTCTCACTATGCCAATGAGAATACAAAAATCAAATCAATGAACAAGCAAATAACAACCCAATCAACTCTTTCAATGAAAGCAAAAACAAAGAGCAAACCAATTAGTCTTCTCAATGCAAACGAAAATGTTCTTTCAAACCAATAAGCAAATGAGAAAAATCAAGCACTTAACTCTCAACCAATCACTGGTTCTCAACCAATTAGACACACTCAGCTCTTGAAAGCAGAGAGAATGAATTTACCAATAAGAGTCAAGAAAATAAAGTCAATCTACAAAGGACAAGAAAAACCTTGAAACCCTAAAACCGTTCAAGCATGCAAACTAAAGCAAGAAACATATCAATCAATGATCCAATAAACCCAAAAGAGGTAATTCAACTGATCTGAGCAGTTAGAAAAACCAAAACTC